>JBBDGP010000758.1:0-272500 GCA_037952835.1 Lithobates septentrionalis | reverse complement strand
TGCAACCTGTAAATTGCTTAATTCCCCCCATCAACAGAGTCCCTCCTGTGGACCTATTGTGTTCTCCTGGCGGGGGAGGGGGCGAGAGCTGTCCCTGCCAGGAGAACACAATGATTTGATAGCCGCTGGCAATGATCACATGCTAGAAATCCGACATTGCTGGTTGCACCCAAGTCGATCAATGGATTGGGTACAATCTACGTGCCCATAGATGGATCAAATCTCGCCCAGTTTTGCAGGAATTTCATTTAACAATTAATTTGTTATTCATTTTTTTTTTTGTTAGGGTAAGGGGTTAGAGTTGAAGTTAGGTTAGGGTTAAGGGTTGGGGTTAGGGGTTACTATTTTATTAATTGTCTGTCTTATTATTATTATTATTTATTTATTTATTTATTTGTTGTTAGGGTGTTAATACTACTACTACTATGGCTGGCTTTAGGATACCTGTCAAAAACAGGTACCAAATGTGGCACCGGAGGGGGGGGGAGGAAGCAGATAAGCGGAGCTTCCACTTTTGGGTGGAACTCTGTTTTAACCCCTAACCCTTAAAAAATATATTAAAAGAAATAATAATAATTAAATAATAAAAAATAAACACCCTAATCCTAATACAAAAAAAAATTAATAATAATTGTTAAAGTGTTACTAAACCCAAAACAGTAAAATCAGTGTGTATATGCAGTAAAGCATGCTTGGTATACTCACTGTGGAACCTAAGGGTCTGCATTGCATAAAAAAGCTGTATGATCCTGTCTTCTCTGATCCTCCCCTTCTTCCACCATCCCCTAAAAATTTCCTGATAACACAGAATCTATGGAGTCAGGCTGCACATGCTAATTTTTTGTGATACGGCACTGCGTCGCTTTGACTGACAATTGCGCGGTCGTGCGACGCTGAACCCTAACAAAATATACAGTGGGGACGGAAAGTATTCAGACCCCTTTACACTTTTCATTCTTTGTTATATTGCAGCCATTTGCTAAAATCATTTTAGTTCATTTTTTTTCCTCATTAATGTACACACAGCACCCCATATTGACATAAAAAAACAGAATTGTTGACATTTTAGCAGATTTATTAAAAAAGAAAAACTGAAATATCACATGGTCCTAAGTATTCAGACCCTTTGCTCAGTATTTAGTAGAAGCCCCCTTTTGATCTAATACAGTCATGAGTCTTTTTGGAAAAGATGCAACAAGTTTTTCACACCTGGATTTGGGGATCCTCTGCCATTCCTCCTTGCAGATCCTCTCCAGTTCTGTCAGGTTGGATGGTAAACGTTGGTGGGCGGCCATTTTTAGGTCTCTCCAGAGATGCCCAATTGGGTTTAAGTCAGGGCTCTGGCTGGGCCATTCAAGAACAGTCACGGAGTTGTTGTGAAGCCACTCCTTCGTTATTTTAGCTGTGTGCTTAGGGTCATTGTCTTGTTGGAAGGTAAACCTTCGGCCCAGTCTGAGGTCCTGAGCACTCTGGAGAAGGTTTTCGTCCAGGATATCCCTGTACTTGGCCACATTCATCTTTCCCTTGATTGCAACCAGTCGTCCTGTCCCTGCAGCTGAAAAACACCCCCACAGCATGATGCTGCCACCACCATGCTTCACTGTTGGGACTGTATTGGACAGGTGATGAGCAGTGCCTGGTTTTTTCCACACATACCACTTAGAAGTAAAGCAAAAAAGTTCTATCTTGGTCTCATCAGACCAGAGAATCTTATTTCTCACCATCTTGGAGTCCTTCAGGTGTTCTTTAGCAAACTCCATGTGGGCTTTCATGTGTCTTGCACTGAGGAGAGGCTTCCGTCGGGCCACTCTGCCATAAAACCCCGACTGGTGGAGGGCTGCAGTGATGGTTGACTTTCTATAACTGTCTCCCATCTCCCGACTGCATCTCTGGAGCTCAGCCACAGTGATCTTTGTGTTCTTCTTTACCTCTCTCACCAAGCCTCTCCTCCCCCGATAGCTCAGTTTGGCCGGACGGCCAGCTCTAGGAAGGGTTCTGGTCGTCCCAAACGTCTTCTATTTAAGGATTTTGGAGGCCACTGTGCTCTTAGGAACCTCAAGTGCAGCAGAAATTTTTTTGTAACCTTGGCCAGATCTGTGCTTTGCCACAATTCTGTCTCTGAGCTCTTCAGACAGTTCCTTTGACCTCATGATTCTCATTTGCTCTGACATGCACTGTGAGCTGTAAGGTCTTATATAGACAGGTGTGTGGCTTTCCTAACCAAGTCCAATCAGTATAATCAAACGCAGCTGGACTCAAATGAAGGTGTAGAACCATCTCAAGGGTGATCAGAAGAAATGGACAGCACCTGAGTTAAATATATGAGTGTCACAGCAAAGGGTCTGAATACTTAGGACCATGTGATATTTCAGTTTTTCTTTTTTAATAAATCTGCAAAAATGTTAACAATTCTGTGTTTTTCTGTCAATATGGGGTGCTGTGTGTACATTACTGAGGAAAAAATGAACTTAAATGATTTTAGCAAATGGCTGCAACATAACAAAGAGTGAAAAATTTAAGGGGGTCTGAATACTTTCCGTCCCCACTGTGTGTCCTTTTTTCCCCACAAATAGAGCTTTCTTTTGGTGGTATTTGATCACCTCTGCGGTTTTTAGATTTTTTGCGCTATGAACAAAAAAAGAGCGACAATTTAAAAAAAAACAAAAAAACAATATTTTTTACTTTTTGCTATAATAAATATCCCCCCCCCCAAAAAAAATGTCCCCCGGCCCCCAGTGTGAGTGTGCCCCCCCCCCCAGTGTGAGTGTCCCCCCCACCAGTGTGAGTGTCCCCCGGCCCCCAGTGTGAGTGTCCCCCGGCCCCCAGTGTAAGTGTGCCCCCCCCCAGTGTGAGTGTCCCCCGGCCCCCAGTGTGAGTGTCCCCCCCAGTGTGAGTGTCCCCCGGCCCCCAGTGTGAGTGTCCCCCGGCCCCCAGTGTGAGTGTCCCCCCCAGTGTGAGTGTCCCCCAGCCCCCAGTGTGAGTGTCCCCTGGCCCCCAGTGTGAGTGTCCCCCAGCCCCCAGTGTGAGTGTCCCCCAGCCCCAGTGTGAGTGTCCCCCGGCCCCCAGTGTGAGTGTCCCCCGGCCCCCAGTGTAAGTGTCCCCCTGGCCCCCAGTGTGAATGTCCCCCGGCCCCCAGTGTGATTTTCCCCCCGTGTGAGTGTCCCCCAGCCCCCAGTGTGAGTGTCCCCCGGCCCCCAGTGTGAGTGTCCCCCCCAGTGTGAGTGTCCCCCAGCCCCCAGTGTGAGTGTCCCCTGGCCCCCAGTGTGAGTGTCCCCCGGCCCCCAGTGTGAGTGTCCCCCAGCCCCAGTGTGAGTGTCCCCCGGCCCCCAGTGTGAGTGTCCCCCGGCCCCCAGTGTAAGTGTCCCCCTGGCCCCCAGTGTGAATGTCCCCCGGCCCCCAGTGTGATTGTCCCCCCGTGTGAGTGTCCCCCGGCCCCCAGTGTGATTGTCCCCCCGTGTGAGTGTCCCCCAGCCCCCAGTGTGAGTGTCCCCCCTCCCAGTGTGAGTGTCCCCCGGCCCCCAGTGTGAGTGTCCCCCGGCCCCCAGTGTGAGTGTCCCCCGGCCCCCAGTGTGAGTGTCCCCCGGCCCCCAGTGTGAGTGTCCCCCGGCCCCCAGTGTGAGTGTCCCCCGGCCCCCAGTGTGAGTGTCCCCTGGCCCCCAGTGTGAATGTCCCCCGGCCCCCAGTGTGAGTGTCCCTGGGCCCCCAGTGTGAATGTCCCCCAGCCCCCAGTGTGAGTGTCCCCCCCCAGTGTGAGTGTCCCCTGGCCCCCAGTGTGAGTGTCCCCTGACCCCCAGTGTGAGTGTCCCCGGGCCCCCAGTATGAGTGTCCCCCCCTCCCAGTGTGAGTGTCCCCCGGCCCTGTGTTCTCCTGCCTCTCTTTTCACGCTCTCCTCCGCCGCCTCTCCATGTAATAGCTTGTTTGATCTTTGCTCTTGGAGTCAGTTAGACAGATTACAGCCAAACCAGGTTTAACTTGTCAGGCCCAGCAGGATGGCTGAACCTTAATAGGCCGCTTGAATGCCGCACGCTGCTGCTGGTGAAACAGACTCTGGAAGCGAGCGGCCATCTGCAGCCGGCGTGACAAAGGGACCTTCTGAGCGCAGTCCAAAGCAAACAGCGAGGCCAGCCTGACTCCGACCGATGTTCCCTGCTTGCCTTTACAGCTTGGCTCGGCGTGCCGCTCCATAAACGAGACATTTAGCCGGCCTGGAGGAGGCTGGAGAGCTGTGCTGGAGGGTCAGGGAATGTGTCCGCTTAAAGAGGAAATAACCTCATCGTTTTCTTCTTTAATTGAAGTGGTTGTAAACCTCAGACATGAAATATGAACAAAGCATATCCCTCTATAGTGTGTACTTGTCTCAATCCAGAGCACCAAGTGTCATTCCTGTCTGCTGCTTCCTTCCTCTGCTATCAGCATGAATCACTTCTGACAAGCTTTCCTGACACCAAGAGAAATAAGGTGACAGGGGAGAGAGCTGCAGCACACAGCCCGTAAATGACAGCCTCAGCTCTTGTTCTGTGTGCTGTGTGAAGGGGGGGGTCCCTTCCCTCCAATCAGCTCTCAGAGCTCTCCTTTACTGAGCTCTGCAGAGTGTAATTTCAGCTCTCCCCATTTTTTCTGAACCTTTAAACAAGTTTTATAAATTCTGACCACCAATGTAAGGAACATTCTTCTCACTGACCACCAATGTAAGGGACATTCTTCTCACTGATCACCAATGTAAGGAACATTCTTCTCACTGACCACCAATGTAAGGAACATTCTTCTCACTGACCACCAATGTAAGGGACATTCTTCTCACTGATCACCAATGTAAGGAACATTCTTCTCACTGACCACCAATGTAAGGAACATTCTTCTCACTGACCACCAATGTAAGGGACATTCTTCCCACTGACCACCAATGTAAGGAACATTCTTCTCACTGACCTCCAATGTAAGAGTCATTCTTCTCACTGACCACCAAAGTAAGAGTCATTATTCTCACTGACCACCAATGTAAGGAACATTCTTCCCACTGACCACCAATGTAAGGAACATTCTTCCCACTGATCACCAATGTAAGGAACATTCTTCTCACTGACCACCAATGTAAGGAACATTCTTCTCACTGACCACCAATGTAAGGAGCATTCTTCCCACTGATCACCAATGTAAGGAACATTCTTCCCACTGATCCCCAATGTAAGGAACATTCTTCCCACTGACCACCAATGTAAGAGTCATTCTTCTCACTGACCACCAAAGTAAGAGTCATTATTCTCACTGACCACCAATGTAAGGAACATTCTTCCCACTGACCACCAATGTAAGGAACATTCTTCCCACTGATCACCAATGTAAGGAACATTCTTCCCACTGACCACCAATGTAAGAGTCATTCTTCTCACTGACCACCAAAGTAAGAGTCATTATTCTCACTGACCACCAATGTAAGGAACATTCTTCCCACTGATCACCAATGTAAGGGACATTCTTCCCAATTTTTCTTTATTAAAAGTCTTGCAATCAATAAGCATAAAATCACTATAATATACATAAATATATACATATTTACATAAAATGAAAATAAATATAGCAAATCTGCTCTCAAACAAAAAATGACTTTACAGCAAAAACAGAACTCATCATGAACATGTCATTATTGGGGATAATCTCACTATAACTCACACCAATACACCAGACATCTAAACTATGAGGTCAAGAAACAAACCCGCACCCATTATGCATGCAGCCCTTCTTCAAAAAGAAGATACTAACCAACAAAAGCTAAGGGAGTGAAAGAAACGGAAAAAGAAAAGAGCTCCTCACCCAGAGATGGGCAGTTCACCAAAGGCAGGTCTGATATTCCTCCACGCCCTTTTCCAGACCGCCCGAGGCTCCCTGCCTTTCTCAAGACCCCGAATTTTCCCAACCTCACCCAGAATATCGTGCACCACCACCTCAACAGAGAGGACTTTTTTCTGCAGGGTAATCTGGCACCGTGCATTCCATGTGAAGTAACGGACAACAATACTAACTAAAAACAGTGTATCCAAATCAAAATCCCAGCGAGTCGGGAATGCCCCGTACACCCACTCCGCATAACTCATGCGATAGAAAAAGGGGATGCCTAGAGCCCTCCCCACCCTTTTATACACCTCTATGTTAAAGGGACACTGCAGCAAAAAGTGGTCCATAGACTCCACTTTACCAACACACTCCGCTCTAGGACAATCCCGATCATCCACAGGGCGATGCTTCAAGTTCCCTCTGACATAGAGCCTTCCATGGAAAGCGAGCCAGGCTTGATCCCTAAACTTCAAGGGGATTCTTTCTAAATTGATTAAACGCAACCCCTCCCTCATTACAGAGCCTGGGCAATCCCTTAAGGCCAGTGACACACTGAAAGCAGAGCTCAAAATCCTCTTCTCCAGAAGCTTCCTGGGGAGGGACTTGATATCCTCCACTGTCACCTGCCACTGCCGAAGTATTTTCAGACACGGGGCAACATAAGCCGGGAGCTTGCCATGTCGGACTCTCAGACTTTTCACTGGCCCGCCATCTTCCCAGCATCGCAGAAAAGGCCTAAAACAAGATTGAAAAATGCCCACCCATCCCGGCGGGTTCTCTGCTAGCATGTTACCAAGATTGTACTTTAAAAAGAGCAGAGAAAAGAAAACTATTGGGTTGACCATTCCTAGGCCACCCTCCCGCCTAGACAGGTAAGTTACATTGCGTTTGATCAGGTTCAGCCTACTTCCCCATAACAGTTGGAAAAAACAGCTGTACACCCTTGCATAGAGAGATGCTGGCAAGATACAGACGAAGCTGACATATAAAAAGATTGGGACCAGGTACGTTTTGATCAAGTCAACCCTCTCCCTCAAGGAAAGCTTCCATTTCTTCCAGCTTGCTACTTTGGCATTGGCACACACCAACCTGCTTTCCCAATTTCGATGACCATAGTCACCAGGACCAAATTGGATGCCCAACACTTTAATTTCCTGCTGGGGCTCTGGGAAGGCATCCGGAAGTTCGAAGCTTTCACCCTCCTCACCCATCCAGAAAACTTCACTCTTTTCATGGTTGACTTTAGAACCAGAAGCCTCCGTGTACTGCTCTATCATAGAGACCACCTCCTGCGCCTCCTCTGTCCCAGAGACAATAACAGACACATCATCGGCATAGGCCACGACCTTCAGAGGCGGCACACCAACAATGCCCAAAGGCACCCCGCACAAAGATCCACTCTCTAGCCTTCTTATGAAGGGGTCGATTGCGAATACATATAACAGGGGGCTCAGAGGACATCCCTGGCGCACACCAGAGCCAACCTCAAAAGGCCGTCCAACCCAACCATTAACCAGTGGGAAGCTCTCAGCCCCTCTATATAATGTCTTCAGCCAATCTATAAACCTCCCCTGCAGGCCGTATCTACCAAGTAGCAAATACAGGTACTCGTGATTGACTCTATCAAAAGCCTTCGCCTGATCCAATGCCAGCAAGTACTTTCTCCATCCAGCAGCCCTGCATCGTTCCAAAGCCTCCCGGACAGCTAAAACCGCTGAAAAGGTACTTCTACCTTGGACCGAGCAGTGCTGATGACTGGACAACAAATCGCCTGCTACTGACGACAAGCGCCAAAAAAGAATCTTCGCCAGGATCTTTCTATCAACATTGAGAAGACTGATGGGGCGCCAGTTCTCAATCATTGAGGGGTCCTTACCTTTTGACAGAAGAATCACAGCGGATTGCCTCATGGAGGGAGGGAGCGAACCCTCTTCTAGACAGCTGTTATAAACCTCTGCTAAAAAGGGAGCCAGAATGGACTTAAAACACTTGTAGAATTCAGCTGTCAACCCATCTGGCCCAGGCGATTTTTTGGTAGCCAGCTTCTCTATAGCATGAACTACCTCATCCACTGAAATTGGTTCTGTCAAATCCATCAAAGGCAATGTACCATTTCCCAATCCTGGAGTAGAATCCAGAAAGCTTTCCATCCTGTCCCGACAAAGGTCCTTTCTTCCCAGAAGGTCTGCGTAATATGATCTGAAGATCTCCAGAATCCCTGATCTGGACTTCACCAGGGAACCCGTACTATCCCTCAGGCCTATGACCGTCTTAACTGCTATGCCTTGCTTACAGTTCTGGTAAGGATCAGGCGAGTGATATTTTCCATAATCCCTCTCCAGAACCAAGGAGGCATGCCGGTCGTATTGACACTTCCTAAGAAGAAACTTCACCTCAGAGATCTCTCCTGGATCTCCTCTATACGAGACAAGACGATCAAGCTTCCTCCGCAAATGCTGGTAGGCAATGTACATACCAAGCTGCTTCTTCTTACTTACGGCCTTGAAAAGTCCAATTGCCCTTTGTTTCACAAGCTCCCACCACTCTGACTTACTGCTGCAAAAGTCCAGAATAGAAACCTGTGCCTGAAAAAAATCCTCAAAGGATTGTCTTACCTCTACATCTTCCAGGAGAGTCGAATTCAGTTTCCAGGTACCCCTTCCCCTGGGTGGAGTGTCCGAGGCATTCAGAGTCACAGACAGCATACAGTGGTCAGAGAACTCCACCGCCCTCAACTCAGGAGCCGAGAAAGCAGAGTTCTCCTTTAAAAAAAACCTATCTATCCTACTCTGACTATTCCCTCTCTGAAATGTGAATCCCGTGCTGCCAGGGCAGTGCTTAATATGCACATCTACCAGGCCTGCTTGTCTCACCATATCTCTAAGAAAAACGCTATCGTAACCCAGCCTGTCTATGGAGCCTCTCCTGTCTTCAGGCCTAATTATGGTGTTAAAATCACCTCCAAAGACAACCTGCTGGGACGTAAAAAGGAAGGGCTTGATCTCTGTGAGGAGGCATTTCCTGCCCCATTTTGACTGCGGTCCATAGATATTGATCAGGCGCAGGTCCTGCCCCCCAACAGAGACGTCTAAGACCATGCATCTCCCCATTTCTACCTCAATTACCCGCCGGCACGTTACCATATCGGTTTTAAAAAGGACCGCAACTCCGCTGCAGGGCTCAGCCGCAAGAGACCAAAAGGAGGGACCGCATCTCCACTCCCGTTTTGCTAGATGGACATCGGCCAAAGTATTGAGCCAGGTCTCTTGCAAAAATAAAATCTCGGCATCAAACTCGCTGAGCAAAAATAAGGCAATATCACGAGCTCTTGCAGATTTAATGCTGGCGACATTAATGGTCGCCACCTTTATCGGAGTGGGAACTGCCATCAGGATGATTGGGGTAGTCGTTTCTTAACCTTTGTCACACTCTCATCACCAGAAACAGCTCTCTTAAGACTACGTGACTCCCCCTCATCCATGGATGATAAAGAGAAAGATATATCAGACATCTCATCACCCGACAAAACTGAAAAAGTATTACCAAGAGGAACCCCTCCTGGGTCCGACTCTGAGGAAGAAATGACCACTTTACTTGTCTTCCTCTTCTTCTTTTTCTTCCTCCTAAACTTCTCCCACCCCTCATCATCCGAATCCCCCTCAACAGAGGGTGAGACATGGGATATGGACACCTTTCCCTCAACCCCTCCCCCATCCAACACCCTCACAGGCCCCTGACCACGTTTACGCTGCCGAGGGACAGGGACTGGAGGCTGAGATGGAAGATCTGCCAAACCTGCCCCCCCAGCAGCTTCTGCCAGTCTGGAGGATCTACGTACAGAAGGATTAGGGACCACCACATGGGGGACAGACTCAGGGACCACATTACTGGGGGAAACAGAATCCAAAACAACAGATGTAACAGACACAGGAGGGACAGACTCAGGGACCACATCACTAGGGGAAACAGAATCTGGAACAGATGTAACAGAAACAGGAGGGACAATAACAGTTTTAGCGGCCTCATCCTCTTTATCAAGCCTCTGTAGCTCAGCCGCCAATCCTGGCAAGTTATGTAATGCCTCCGGGCACTGGCTATAAGGATGACCGAGCTTCTGGCACAAATTGCACCGAATTTCGGTACAATCTTTGGCCAAATGGCCCAAATCCTGGCATAGTGAGCATTTCTTACGGGTACAGGTGGATGCAAAATGGCCTTTGTCTCCACATTTATTACAGACCTTAGGCTGACCCTGGTAAAAAATAGTCAGCCTATCTCTCCCCAGAAAAGCTGAACAGGGAAGGTGTTGAACTACATTGCCCAGCATGCCCAATTTTAGTGACACTGTCCAGGCCCCTGTCCATATCCCATGTTCATCCAGGACCTTCCGCAGTGGAGCGAGGACCTCACCATATCGGCGTAGCCATACTATCAAATCAGCCTCTGGTATGGATTCGTTACGCACCAGGATCGTCACCGACTTTATCAGAGGCTGCCTGGAAATCACCTTTGGCACCAAACCACTCCACTGCGGAAGGCCCTTGCACCTCCTATACCTCTCCCAAAATAAATCCAGACCCTCAGGCTTTACAAAGGACAAATCAAATTCATAACTCCCCACTGGGCAAATCAAAGCAAATATATCCAAGGCTTTAAACCCCATTTCTAAAACCAACTCAGCCACCCTCCCCCTTACTGGTGGGGTCCCCTCCCCCTCCCACCTTAACTGAACCACATTCCTTCTTCTGTACCCACCAACCATCCCACCACCAAGCCTCCCCAAATTGTGACTAGTATTTACAAAATTCCCTCCACCCTCCTTGTTGCGACTCCCCAGAACAGATGCATAACTCCCCATATTCTTCCTTGCAGAGGATCCATCTGTGCGATTAGAAACATCTAAAACAACTTTGGCAGATAACGATTGCACAGATTTGAGATTGGATTGCACACCTGAAGAATCTTTCCCCTGCTGAGCAGAAGAAATGTCATTTTTACCTATAGCAGCCACATTAACCCCTTCACCACCACCACCAACACATCCTTTGCTTTATCAGTAATATTGCTGTCATTATTTTCTGTCACATTCATAGTTCCTGCTGTGTCCTCACTCACTGCTGTCCCCATACACACATCACCTCCAGGCAGACTCTTCTCCTCCATCAGGACAGGACTATCAGCTGAGCAGAGTGAAGGTTGTTCCAATACAGCAACAGGTGAATCATTGCAGGAGACTTCCATGGCTGTCTCCACTTCACATGCTGCACTGTGCTGATCCCCTCCCCCACCTGCATCAATCAGCCCAGGTGAAGGTGAAACAGGCTCTTTAGAGCTGGCAGCCATCTTGCTTGTAGAACTACAGGTCTCAGCAGTAGCAGCAAAATCCATGTCCGGGGTGCTTGATGCAGATCCATCCACATTGCTCTGGTGAGCTAATGACACCTCTGCCAGGGGTTTTCCCTCCATGTCTGCAGAAGGTTTCTCCACAGCAGAGACTCCAACAGGCAGCGGTTTGCAGGGCTCCTTCCCTTCCTGTTCCACAGCCGGGACACCATCCACCACAGCCAGGACACCATCCACCACAGCCGGGACACCATCCACCACAGCCGGGACACCATCCACCACAGCCGGGACACCATCCACCACAGCCGGGACACCATCCACCACAGCCGGGACACCATCCACCACAGCCGGGACACCATCCACCACAGCCGGTGGGGCAGACATGTTGGAAGGAGGTAGCATGGTGCACTGGGATTTCTCCACCAGTGCTGGCTCTGCCGGTCTGTAACCCCTCTGCTCATCCTCTGGGACTTCACCAACAGACCTGTCTGCCCTTAGGGGTGACTCCATCTGTTGGATGAACTTTAGGGTGCCATGTTCATTCTCAACCCCCTGGCTGGTTGCTGCTGGCGATTCCCCAGCCTGACATGGGGGGAGAGGTGCAGAGGCAGATGAAGCCGGGTTGTCTGTTACCTGCGGCTGCTGTTCCACAGAACTCACCGATGTCTGGCTGGCAAATCTTCTGTCATTTTTAAACTTTTCCGCAAAAGCTCCACTTTTATCTTTTAATTTCTCCAAAAATAAAGATTGTTTCTTTACCTCCTCTTCCATTTGCTGTAACTCTGGCTTCATGGCCAAACGATTCTTACTCCAGGCCTGGAAATACTTGGTCCTGAAGTTTTTATGTTCAGCTTTTAAACATTTCAGTTTCTCCTCAGCCCTTCCAATTGCTCGAAAGCGATCAATAATCTTCTGTCTGTAGACATCCACATTCTCACCAGGGCCTGGACCCACAGTCAGATCCTCCACCTCCTCCTCCTCACTAGGCCCCGTGTCATCAGGGGGATCTCTCCCTGGGCCTCCCCCAGGATCAGGCATTATTCCTGGGCCAAGCTAACAGGCAAGGCCCAGGCTTGAAAAAAGGCTGGTTCTCACAGAGAGCTCCTTAGGTGTGTCCTCCTCCTCCTTCCCACTGACCTCCAATGTAAGGAACATTCTTCTCACTGACCACCAAAGTAAGAGTCATTATTCTCACTGACCACCAATGTAAGGAACATTCTTCTCACTGACCACCAATGTAAGGAACATTCTTCCCACTGATCACCAATGTAAGGAACATTCTTCTCACTGACCACCAATGTAAGGAACATTCTTCTCACTGACCACCAATGTAAGGAGCATTCTTCTCACTGATCACCAATGTAAGGAGTATTCTTCCCACTGATCACCAATGTAAGGAACATTCTTCTCACTGATCCCCAATGTAAGGAACATTCTTCCCACTGACCACCAATGTAAGAGTCATTCTTCTCACTGACCACCAAAGTAAGAGTCATTATTCTCACTGACCACCAATGTAAGGAACATTCTTCCCACTGACCACCAATGTAAGGAACATTCTTCCCACTGATCACCAATGTAAGGAACATTCTTCTCACTGACCACCAATGTAAGGAACATTCTTCTCACTGACCACCAATGTAAGGAGCATTCTTCTCACTGATCACCAATGTAAGGAACATTCTTCTCACTGATCACCAATGTAAGGAGTATTCTTCCCACTGATCACCAATGTAAGGAACATTCTTCCCACTGATCACCAATGTAAGGAACATTCTTCTCACTGACCACCAATGTAAGGAACATTCTTCCCACTGATCACCAATGTAAGGAGCATTCTTCTCACTGATCACCAATGTAAGGAACATTCTTCCCACTGATCACCAATGTAAGGAACATTCTTCTCACTGACCACCAATGTAAGGAGCATTCTTCTCACTGATCACCAATGTAAGGAACATTCTTCCCACTGATCACCAATGTAAGGAACATTCTTCCCACTGACCACCAATGTAAGGAACATTCTTCTCACTGATCACCAATGTAAGGAGCATTCTTCCCACTGATCACCAATGTAAGGAACATTCTTCTCACTGATCACCAATGTAAGGAACATTCTTCCCACTGGTCACCAATGTAAGGAGCATTCTTCCCACTGACCACCAATGTAAGGAACATTCTTCTCACTGACCACCAATGTAAGGAACATTCTTCCCACTGATCACCAATGTAAGGAACATTCTTCCCACTGATCACCAATGTAAGGAGCATTCTTCTCACTGACCACCAATGTAAGGAACATTCTTCTCACTGACCACCAATGTAAGGAGCATTCTTCACACTGATCACCAATGTAAGGAACATTCTTCTCACTGACCACCAATGTAAGGAGCATTCTTCTCACTGATCACCAATGTAAGGAACATTCTTCTCACTGACCACCAATGTAAGGAACATTCTTCTCACTGACCACCAATGTAAGGAACATTCTTCCCACTGATCACCAATGTAAGGAACATTCTTCTCACTGACCACCAATGTAAGGAACATTCTTCCCACTGACCACCAATGTAAGGAACATTCTTCTCACTGATCACCAATGTAAGGAGCATTCTTCCCACTGATCACCAATGTAAGGAACATTCTTCCCACTGATCACCAATGTAAGGAACATTCTTCTCACTGACCACCAATGTAAGGAACATTCTTCTCACTGACCACCAATGTAAGGAACATTCTTCCCACTGATCACCAATGTAAGGAACATTCTTCTCACTGACCACCAATGTAAGGAACATTCTTCCCACTGACCACCAATGTAAGGAACATTCTTCTCACTGATCACCAATGTAAGGAGCATTCTTCCCACTGATCACCAATGTAAGGAACATTCTTCCCACTGATCACCAATGTAAGGAACATTCTTCTCACTGACCACCAATGTAAGGAACATTCTTCCCACTGATCACCAATGTAAGGAGTATTCTTCTCACTGATCACCAATGTAAGGAACATTCTTCTCACTGATCACCAATGTAAGGAACATTCTTCTCACTGATCACCAATGTAAGGAACATTCTTCTCACTGACCACCAATGTAAGGAACATTCTTCCCACTGATCACCAATGTAAGGAACATTCTTCTCACTGACCACCAATGTAAGGAACATTCTTCTCACTGACCACCAATGTAAGGAGTATTCTTCTCACTGATCACCAATGTAAGGAACATTCTTCTCACTGATCACCAATGTAAGGAACATTCTTCCCACTGATCACCAATGTAAGGAGCATTCTTCCCACTGATCACCAATGTAAGGAGCATTCTTCCCACTGATCACCAATGTAAGGAGCATTCTTCCCACTGATCACCAATGTAAGGAACATTCTTCCCACTGATCACCAATGTAAGGAACATTCTTCCCACTGATCACCAATGTAAGGAACATTCTTCCCACTGATCACCAATGTAAGGAGCATTCTTCCCACTGATCACCAATGTAAGGAACATTCTTCCCACTGATCACCAATGTAAGGAGCATTCTTCCCACTGATCACCAATGTAAGGAACATTCTTCCCACTGATCACCAATGTAAGGAGCATTCTTCCCACTGATCACCAATGTAAGGAACATTCTTCTCACTGACCACCAATGTAAGGAACATTCTTCCCACTGACCACCAATGTAAGGAACATTCTTCTCACTGACCACCAATGTAAGGAGCATTCTTCTCACTGATCACCAATGTAAGGAACATTCTTCCCACTGACCACCAATGTAAGGAACATTCTTCTCACTGACCACCAATGTAAGGAGCATTCTTCTCACTGATCACCAATGTAAGGAACATTCTTCCCACTGATCACCAATGTAAGGAACATTCTTCTCACTGACCACCAATGTAAGGAACATTCTTCTCACTGACCACCAATGTAAGGAACATTCTTCCCACTGATCACCAATGTAAGGAACATTCTTCTCACTGACCACCAATGTAAGGAACATTCTTCCCACTGACCACCAATGTAAGGAACATTCTTCTCACTGATCACCAATGTAAGGAGCATTCTTCCCACTGATCACCAATGTAAGGAACATTCTTCCCACTGATCACCAATGTAAGGAACATTCTTCTCACTGACCACCAATGTAAGGAACATTCTTCCCACTGATCACCAATGTAAGGAACATTCTTCTCACTGACCACCAATGTAAGGAACATTCTTCCCACTGATCACCAATGTAAGGAACATTCTTCTCACTGACCACCAATGTAAGGAACATTCTTCCCACTGACCACCAATGTAAGGAACATTCTTCTCACTGATCACCAATGTAAGGAGCATTCTTCCCACTGATCACCAATGTAAGGAACATTCTTCTCACTGACCACCAATGTAAGGAACATTCTTCTCACTGACCACCAATGTAAGGAGCATTCTTCTCACTGATCACCAATGTAAGGAACATTCTTCTCACTGACCACCAATGTAAGGAACATTCTTCTCACTGACCACCAATGTAAGGAGCATTCTTCCCACTGATCACCAATGTAAGGGGCATTCTTCCCACTGACCACCAATGTAAGGAACATTCTTCTCACTGACCACCAATGTAAGGAACATTCTTCTCACTGATCACCAATGTAAGGAGCATTCTTCCCACTGATCACCAATGTAAGGAGCATTCTTCTCACTGATCACCAATGTAAGGAACATTCTTCCCACTGATCACCAATGTAAGGAACATTCTTCTCACTGACCACCAATGTAAGGAGCATTCTTCCCACTGACCACCAATGTAAGGAACATTCTTCTCACTGATCACCAATGTAAGGAGCATTCTTCCCACTGATCACCAATGTAAGGAGCATTCTTCTCACTGACCACCAATGTAAGGAACATTCTTCCCACTGATCACCAATGTAAGGAACATTCTTCTCACTGACCACCAATGTAAGGAGCATTCTTCTCACTGATCACCAATGTAAGGAGCATTCTTCTCACTGATCACCAATGTAAGGAACATTCTTCTCACTGATCACCAATGTAAGGAACATTCTTCTCACTGACCACCAATGTAAGGAGCATTCTTCTCACTGACCACCAATGTAAGGAGCATTCTTCCCACTGACCACCAATGTAAGGAACATTCTTCTCACTGATCACCAATGTAAGGAACATTCTTCTCACTGATCACCAATGTAAGGAACATTCTTCTCACTGATCACCAATGTAAGGAACATTCTTCCCACTGATCACCAATGTAAGGAGCATTCTTCCCACTGACCACCAATGTAAGGAACATTCTTCTCACTGACCACCAATGTAAGGAACATTCTTCCCACTGATCACCAATGTAAGGAACATTCTTCCCACTGATCACCAATGTAAGGAGCATTCTTCTCACTGACCACCAATGTAAGGAACATTCTTCTCACTGACCACCAATGTAAGGAGCATTCTTCTCACTGATCACCAATGTAAGGAACATTCTTCCCACTGATCACCAATGTAAGGAACATTCTTCTCACTGACCACCAATGTAAGGAACATTCTTCTCACTGACCACCAATGTAAGGAACATTCTTCCCACTGATCACCAATGTAAGGAACATTCTTCTCACTGACCACCAATGTAAGGAACATTCTTCCCACTGACCACCAATGTAAGGAACATTCTTCTCACTGATCACCAATGTAAGGAGCATTCTTCTCACTGATCACCAATGTAAGGAACATTCTTCTCACTGACCACCAATGTAAGGAACATTCTTCTCACTGACCACCAATGTAAGGAGTATTCTTCTCACTGATCACCAATGTAAGGAACATTCTTCTCACTGATCACCAATGTAAGGAGCATTCTTCCCACTGATCACCAATGTAAGGAACATTCTTCCCACTGATCACCAATGTAAGGAGCATTCTTCCCACTGATCACCAATGTAAGGAGCATTCTTCCCACTGATCACCAATGTAAGGAGCATTCTTCCCACTGATCACCAATGTAAGGAACATTCTTCCCACTGATCACCAATGTAAGGAGCATTCTTCTCACTGATCACCAATGTAAGGAACATTCTTCCCACTGATCACCAATGTAAGGAACATTCTTCTCACTGACCACCAATGTAAGGAGCATTCTTCCCACTGACCACCAATGTAAGGAACATTCTTCTCACTGATCACCAATGTAAGGAGCATTCTTCCCACTGATCACCAATGTAAGGAACATTCTTCTCACTGACCACCAATGTAAGGAACATTCTTCTCACTGACCACCAATGTAAGGAGCATTCTTCTCACTGATCACCAATGTAAGGAACATTCTTCTCACTGACCACCAATGTAAGGAACATTCTTCTCACTGACCACCAATGTAAGGAGCATTCTTCCCACTGATCACCAATGTAAGGGGCATTCTTCCCACTGACCACCAATGTAAGGAACATTCTTCTCACTGACCACCAATGTAAGGAACATTCTTCTCACTGATCACCAATGTAAGGAGCATTCTTCCCACTGATCACCAATGTAAGGAGCATTCTTCTCACTGATCACCAATGTAA
This sequence comes from Lithobates septentrionalis, assembly GCA_037952835.1. Lineage (NCBI taxonomy): Eukaryota > Metazoa > Chordata > Amphibia > Anura > Ranidae > Lithobates > Lithobates septentrionalis. Next base: position 254,752 of record JBBDGP010000758.1, on the reverse strand, counting down.
GGAACATTCTTCCCACTGATCACCAATGTAAGGAACATTCTTCTCACTGACCACCAATGTAAGGAGCATTCTTCCCACTGACCACCAATGTAAGGAACATTCTTCTCACTGATCACCAATGTAAGGAGCATTCTTCCCACTGATCACCAATGTAAGGAGCATTCTTCTCACTGACCACCAATGTAAGGAACATTCTTCCCACTGATCACCAATGTAAGGAACATTCTTCTCACTGACCACCAATGTAAGGAGCATTCTTCTCACTGATCACCAATGTAAGGAGCATTCTTCTCACTGATCACCAATGTAAGGAACATTCTTCTCACTGATCACCAATGTAAGGAACATTCTTCTCACTGACCACCAATGTAAGGAGCATTCTTCTCACTGACCACCAATGTAAGGAGCATTCTTCCCACTGACCACCAATGTAAGGAACATTCTTCTCACTGATCACCAATGTAAGGAACATTCTTCTCACTGATCACCAATGTAAGGAACATTCTTCTCACTGATCACCAATGTAAGGAACATTCTTCCCACTGATCACCAATGTAAGGAGCATTCTTCCCACTGACCACCAATGTAAGGAACATTCTTCTCACTGACCACCAATGTAAGGAACATTCTTCCCACTGATCACCAATGTAAGGAACATTCTTCCCACTGATCACCAATGTAAGGAGCATTCTTCTCACTGACCACCAATGTAAGGAACATTCTTCTCACTGACCACCAATGTAAGGAGCATTCTTCTCACTGATCACCAATGTAAGGAACATTCTTCCCACTGATCACCAATGTAAGGAACATTCTTCTCACTGACCACCAATGTAAGGAACATTCTTCTCACTGACCACCAATGTAAGGAACATTCTTCCCACTGATCACCAATGTAAGGAACATTCTTCTCACTGACCACCAATGTAAGGAACATTCTTCCCACTGACCACCAATGTAAGGAACATTCTTCTCACTGATCACCAATGTAAGGAGCATTCTTCTCACTGATCACCAATGTAAGGAACATTCTTCTCACTGACCACCAATGTAAGGAACATTCTTCTCACTGACCACCAATGTAAGGAGTATTCTTCTCACTGATCACCAATGTAAGGAACATTCTTCTCACTGATCACCAATGTAAGGAGCATTCTTCCCACTGATCACCAATGTAAGGAACATTCTTCCCACTGATCACCAATGTAAGGAGCATTCTTCTCACTGATCACCAATGTAAGGAACATTCTTCCCACTGATCACCAATGTAAGGAGTATTCTTCTCACTGATCACCAATGTAAGGAACATTCTTCCCACTGATCACCAATGTAAGGAGCATTCTTCCCACTGATCACCAATGTAAGGAACATTCTTCCCACTGATCACCAATGTAAGGAACATTCTTCTCACTGACCACCAATGTAAGGAACATTCTTCCCACTGATCACCAATGTAAGGAGCATTCTTCCCACTGATCACCAATGTAAGGAACATTCTTCCCACTGATCACCAATGTAAGGAACATTCTTCCCACTGATCACCAATGTAAGGAGCATTCTTCCCACTGATCACCAATGTAAGGAGCATTCTTCCCACTGATCACCAATGTAAGGAACATTCTTCCCACTGATCACCAATGTAAGGAACATTCTTCCTACTGATCACCAATGTAAGGAACATTCTTCTCACTGACCACCAATGTAAGGAACATTCTTCTCACTGACCACCAATGTAAGGAACATTCTTCCCACTGATCACCAATGTAAGGAACATTCTTCTCACTGACCACCAATGTAAGGAACATTCTTCCCACTGACCACCAATGTAAGGAACATTCTTCTCACTGACCACCAATGTAAGGAGCATTCTTCTCACTGATCACCAATGTAAGGAACATTCTTCTCACTGACCACCAATGTAAGGAGCATTCTTCTCACTGATCACCAATGTAAGGAACATTCTTCCCACTGATCACCAATGTAAGGAACATTCTTCTCACTGACCACCAATGTAAGGAACATTCTTCTCACTGACCACCAATGTAAGGAACATTCTTCCCACTGATCACCAATGTAAGGAACATTCTTCTCACTGACCACCAATGTAAGGAACATTCTTCCCACTGACCACCAATGTAAGGAACATTCTTCTCACTGATCACCAATGTAAGGAGCATTCTTCCCACTGATCACCAATGTAAGGAACATTCTTCCCACTGATCACCAATGTAAGGAACATTCTTCTCACTGACCACCAATGTAAGGAACATTCTTCCCACTGATCACCAATGTAAGGAACATTCTTCTCACTGACCACCAATGTAAGGAACATTCTTCTCACTGACCACCAATGTAAGGAGTATTCTTCTCACTGATCACCAATGTAAGGAGCATTCTTCCCACTGACCACCAATGTAAGGGACATTCTTCCCACTGATCACCAATGTAAGGAACATTCTTCCCACTGATCACCAATGTAAGGAACATTCTTCTCACTGACCACCAATGTAAGGAACATTCTTCTCACTGACCACCAATGTAAGGAACATTCTTCTCACTGACCACCAATGTAAGGAACATTCTTCCCACTGATCACCAATGTAAGGAGCATTCTTCCCACTGATCACCAATGTAAGGAACATTCTTCTCACTGATCACCAATGTAAGGAACATTCTTCTCACTGATCACCAATGTAAGGAGCATTCTTCCCACTGACCACCAATGTAAGGGACATTCTTCCCACTGATCACCAATGTAAGGAACATTCTTCCCACTGATCACCAATGTAAGGAACATTCTTCTCACTGACCACCAATGTAAGGAACATTCTTCTCACTGATCACCAATGTAAGGAACATTCTTCCCACTGATCACCAATGTAAGGAACATTCTTCCCACTGACCACCAATGTAAGGAACATTCTTCTCACTGACCACCAATGTAAGGAACATTCTTCTCACTGACCACCAATGTAAGGAACATTCTTCTCACTGATCACCAATGTAAGGAACATTCTTCCCACTGATCACCAATGTAAGGAACATTCTTCCCACTGATCACCAATGTAAGGAACATTCTTCTCACTGACCACCAATGTAAGGAACATTCTTCTCACTGATCACCAATGTAAGGGGCATTCTTCTCACTGATCACCAATGTAAGGAACATTCTTCTCACTGACCACCAATGTAAGGAACATTCTTCTCACTGATCACCAATGTAAGGAGCATTCTTCCCACTGATCACCAATGTAAGGAACATTCTTCTCACTGATCACCAATGTAAGGAACATTCTTCCCACTGATCACCAATGTAAGGAGCATTCTTCCCACTGACCACCAATGTAAGGAACATTCTTCTCACTGACCACCAATGTAAGGAACATTCTTCCCACTGATCACCAATGTAAGGAACATTCTTCCCACTGATCACCAATGTAAGGAGCATTCTTCTCACTGACCACCAATGTAAGGAACATTCTTCTCACTGACCACCAATGTAAGGAGCATTCTTCTCACTGATCACCAATGTAAGGAACATTCTTCCCACTGATCACCAATGTAAGGAACATTCTTCTCACTGACCACCAATGTAAGGAACATTCTTCTCACTGACCACCAATGTAAGGAACATTCTTCCCACTGATCACCAATGTAAGGAACATTCTTCTCACTGACCACCAATGTAAGGAACATTCTTCCCACTGATCACCAATGTAAGGAACATTCTTCTCACTGACCACCAATGTAAGGAACATTCTTCTCACTGACCACCAATGTAAGGAGTATTCTTCTCACTGATCACCAATGTAAGGAACATTCTTCTCACTGATCACCAATGTAAGGAACATTCTTCTCACTGATCACCAATGTAAGGAACATTCTTCCCACTGATCACCAATGTAAGGAACATTCTTCCCACTGATCACCAATGTAAGGAGCATTCTTCCCACTGATCACCAATGTAAGGAACATTCTTCCCACTGATCACCAATGTAAGGAACATTCTTCCCACTGATCACCAATGTAAGGAGCATTCTTCCCACTGATCACCAATGTAAGGAGCATTCTTCCCACTGATCACCAATGTAAGGAGCATTCTTCCCACTGATCACCAATGTAAGGAGCATTCTTCCCACTGATCACCAATGTAAGGAACATTCTTCCCACTGATCACCAATGTAAGGAGCATTCTTCCCACTGATCACCAATGTAAGGAACATTCTTCCCACTGATCACCAATGTAAGGAGCATTCTTCCCACTGACCACCAATGTAAGGAGCATTCTTCTCACTGATCACCAATGTAAGGAACATTCTTCCCACTGATCACCAATGTAAGGAACATTCTTCTCACTGATCACCAATGTAAGGAACATTCTTCCCACTGATCACCAATGTAAGGAACATTCTTCCCACTGATCACCAATGTAAGGAACATTCTTCTCACTGACCACCAATGTAAGGAACATTCTTCCCACTGACCACCAATGTAAGGAACATTCTTCTCACTGACCACCAATGTAAGGAGCATTCTTCTCACTGATCACCAATGTAAGGAACATTCTTCTCACTGACCACCAATGTAAGGAGCATTCTTCTCACTGATCACCAATGTAAGGAACATTCTTCCCACTGATCACCAATGTAAGGAACATTCTTCTCACTGACCACCAATGTAAGGAACATTCTTCTCACTGACCACCAATGTAAGGAACATTCTTCCCACTGATCACCAATGTAAGGAACATTCTTCTCACTGACCACCAATGTAAGGAACATTCTTCCCACTGACCACCAATGTAAGGAACATTCTTCTCACTGATCACCAATGTAAGGAGCATTCTTCCCACTGATCACCAATGTAAGGAGCATTCTTCCCACTGATCACCAATGTAAGGAACATTCTTCTCACTGACCACCAATGTAAGGAACATTCTTCCCACTGATCACCAATGTAAGGAACATTCTTCTCACTGACCACCAATGTAAGGAACATTCTTCTCACTGACCACCAATGTAAGGAGCATTCTTCTCACTGATCACCAATGTAAGGAACATTCTTCTCACTGACCACCAATGTAAGGAACATTCTTCTCACTGATCACCAATGTAAGGAACATTCTTCCCACTGATCACCAATGTAAGGAACATTCTTCTCACTGACCACCAATGTAAGGAACATTCTTCTCACTGACCACCAATGTAAGGAGCATTCTTCTCACTGATCACCAATGTAAGGAACATTCTTCTCACTGACCACCAATGTAAGGAACATTCTTCTCACTGACCACCAATGTAAGGAGCATTCTTCCCACTGATCACCAATGTAAGGAGCATTCTTCTCACTGATCACCAATGTAAGGAGCATTCTTCCCACTGACCACCAATGTAAGGAACATTCTTCTCACTGATCACCAATGTAAGGAGCATTCTTCCCACTGATCACCAATGTAAGGAGCATTCTTCTCACTGACCACCAATGTAAGGAACATTCTTCCCACTGATCACCAATGTAAGGAACATTCTTCTCACTGACCACCAATGTAAGGAGCATTCTTCCCACTGACCACCAATGTAAGGAACATTCTTCTCACTGATCACCAATGTAAGGAGCATTCTTCCCACTGATCACCAATGTAAGGAGCATTCTTCTCACTGACCACCAATGTAAGGAACATTCTTCCCACTGATCACCAATGTAAGGAACATTCTTCTCACTGACCACCAATGTAAGGAGCATTCTTCTCACTGATCACCAATGTAAGGAGCATTCTTCTCACTGATCACCAATGTAAGGAACATTCTTCTCACTGACCACCAATGTAAGGAGCATTCTTCTCACTGATCACCAATGTAAGGAGCATTCTTCTCACTGATCACCAATGTAAGGAACATTCTTCCCACTGATCACCAATGTAAGGAACATTCTTCTCACTGACCACCAATGTAAGGAACATTCTTCTCACTGACCACCAATGTAAGGAGCATTCTTCTCACTGACCACCAATGTAAGGAGCATTCTTCCCACTGACCACCAATGTAAGGAACATTCTTCTCACTGATCACCAATGTAAGGAGCATTCTTCCCACTGATCACCAATGTAAGGAACATTCTTCCCACTGACCACCAATGTAAGGAACATTCTTCTCACTGATCACCAATGTAAGGAGCATTCTTCCCACTGATCACCAATGTAAGGAACATTCTTCTCACTGATCACCAATGTAAGGAACATTCTTCCCACTGATCACCAATGTAAGGAACATTCTTCCCACTGACCACCAATGTAAGGAACATTCTTCTCACTGACCACCAATGTAAGGAACATTCTTCCCACTGATCACCAATGTAAGGAACATTCTTCCCACTGACCACCAATGTAAGGAACATTCTTCTCACTGACCACCAATGTAAGGAACATTCTTCCCACTGATCACCAATGTAAGGAGCATTCTTCTCACTGACCACCAATGTAAGGAACATTCTTCTCACTGACCACCAATGTAAGGAGCATTCTTCTCACTGATCACCAATGTAAGGAACATTCTTCCCACTGATCACCAATGTAAGGAACATTCTTCTCACTGACCACCAATGTAAGGAACATTCTTCTCACTGACCACCAATGTAAGGAACATTCTTCCCACTGATCACCAATGTAAGGAACATTCTTCTCACTGACCACCAATGTAAGGAACATTCTTCCCACTGACCACCAATGTAAGGAACATTCTTCTCACTGATCACCAATGTAAGGAGCATTCTTCTCACTGATCACCAATGTAAGGAACATTCTTCTTACTGACCACCAATGTAAGGAACATTCTTCTCACTGACCACCAATGTAAGGAGTATTCTTCTCACTGATCACCAATGTAAGGAACATTCTTCTCACTGATCACCAATGTAAGGAGCATTCTTCTCACTGATCACCAATGTAAGGAACATTCTTCTCACTGACCACCAATGTAAGGAACATTCTTCTCACTGACCACCAATGTAAGGAACATTCTTCTCACTGATCACCAATGTAAGGAACATTCTTCCCACTGATCACCAATGTAAGGAACATTCTTCTCACTGATCACCAATGTAAGGAGCATTCTTCTCACTGATCACCAATGTAAGGAACATTCTTCTCACTGACCACCAATGTAAGGAACATTCTTCTCACTGACCACCAATGTAAGGAACATTCTTCTCACTGATCACCAATGTAAGGAACATTCTTCCCACTGATCACCAATGTAAGGAACATTCTTCCCACTGATCACCAATGTAAGGAGCATTCTTCCCACTGATCACCAATGTAAGGAGCATTCTTCCCACTGATCACCAATGTAAGGAACATTCTTCCCACTGATCACCAATGTAAGGAGCATTCTTCCCACTGATCACCAATGTAAGGAGCATTCTTCCCACTGATCACCAATGTAAGGAGCATTCTTCCCACTGATCACCAATGTAAGGAACATTCTTCCCACTGATCACCAATGTAAGGAGCATTCTTCTCACTGATCACCAATGTAAGGAACATTCTTCCCACTGATCACCAATGTAAGGAACATTCTTCCCACTGATCACCAATGTAAGGAGCATTCTTCCCACTGATCACCAATGTAAGGAACATTCTTCCCACTGATCACCAATGTAAGGAGCATTCTTCCCACTGATCACCAATGTAAGGAGTATTCTTCTCACTGATCACCAATGTAAGGAACATTCTTCCCACTGATCACCAATGTAAGGAACATTCTTCTCACTGACCACCAATGTAAGGAACATTCTTCCCACTGATCACCAATGTAAGGAGCATTCTTCCCACTGATCACCAATGTAAGGAACATTCTTCCCACTGATCACCAATGTAAGGAACATTCTTCCCACTGATCACCAATGTAAGGAACATTCTTCCCACTGATCACCAATGTAAGGAGCATTCTTCTCACTGATCACCAATGTAAGGAACATTCTTCCCACTGATCACCAATGTAAGGAACATTCTTCCCACTGATCACCAATGTAAGGAACATTCTTCCCACTGATCACCAATGTAAGGAACATTCTTCCCACTGATCACCAATGTAAGGAGCATTCTTCTCACTGATCACCAATGTAAGGAACATTCTTCCCACTGATCACCAATGTAAGGAACATTCTTCCCACTGATCACCAATGTAAGGAACATTCTTCTCACTGATCACCAATGTAAGGAACATTCTTCCCACTGATCACCAATGTAAGGAGCATTCTTCCCACTGATCACCAATGTAAGGAACATTCTTCCCACTGATCACCAATGTAAGGAACATTCTTCTCACTGACCACCAATGTAAGGAACATTCTTCTCACTGACCACCAATGTAAGGAACATTCTTCCCACTGATCACCAATGTAAGGAACATTCTTCTCACTGACCACCAATGTAAGGAACATTCTTCCCACTGACCACCAATGTAAGGAACATTCTTCTCACTGACCACCAATGTAAGGAGCATTCTTCTCACTGATCACCAATGTAAGGAACATTCTTCTCACTGACCACCAATGTAAGGAGCATTCTTCTCACTGATCACCAATGTAAGGAACATTCTTCCCACTGATCACCAATGTAAGGAACATTCTTCTCACTGACCACCAATGTAAGGAACATTCTTCTCACTGACCACCAATGTAAGGAACATTCTTCCCACTGATCACCAATGTAAGGAACATTCTTCTCACTGACCACCAATGTAAGGAACATTCTTCCCACTGACCACCAATGTAAGGAACATTCTTCTCACTGATCACCAATGTAAGGAGCATTCTTCCCACTGATCACCAATGTAAGGAACATTCTTCTCACTGACCACCAATGTAAGGAACATTCTTCCCACTGATCACCAATGTAAGGAACATTCTTCTCACTGACCACCAATGTAAGGAACATTCTTCTCACTGACCACCAATGTAAGGAGTATTCTTCTCACTGATCACCAATGTAAGGAGCATTCTTCCCACTGACCACCAATGTAAGGGACATTCTTCCCACTGATCACCAATGTAAGGAACATTCTTCCCACTGATCACCAATGTAAGGAACATTCTTCTCACTGACCACCAATGTAAGGAACATTCTTCTCACTGACCACCAATGTAAGGAACATTCTTCTCACTGACCACCAATGTAAGGAACATTCTTCCCACTGATCACCAATGTAAGGAGCATTCTTCCCACTGATCACCAATGTAAGGAACATTCTTCTCACTGACCACCAATGTAAGGAACATTCTTCTCACTGATCACCAATGTAAGGAACATTCTTCTCACTGATCACCAATGTAAGGAACATTCTTCTCACTGATCACCAATGTAAGGAGCATTCTTCCCACTGACCACCAATGTAAGGGACATTCTTCCCACTGATCACCAATGTAAGGAACATTCTTCCCACTGATCACCAATGTAAGGAACATTCTTCTCACTGATCACCAATGTAAGGAACATTCTTCTCACTGACCACCAATGTAAGGAACATTCTTCTCACTGATCACCAATGTAAGGAACATTCTTCCCACTGATCACCAATGTAAGGAACATTCTTCCCACTGACCACCAATGTAAGGAACATTCTTCTCACTGACCACCAATGTAAGGAACATTCTTCTCACTGACCACCAATGTAAGGAACATTCTTCTCACTGATCACCAATGTAAGGAACATTCTTCCCACTGATCACCAATGTAAGGAACATTCTTCCCACTGATCACCAATGTAAGGAACATTCTTCTCACTGACCACCAATGTAAGGAACATTCTTCTCACTGATCACCAATGTAAGGGGCATTCTTCTCACTGATCACCAATGTAAGGAACATTCTTCTCACTGACCACCAATGTAAGGAACATTCTTCTCACTGATCACCAATGTAAGGAACATTCTTCTCACTGATCACCAATGTAAGGAACATTCTTCTCACTGACCACCAATGTAAGGAACATTCTTCTCACTGACCACCAATGTAAGGAACATTCTTCTCACTGATCACCAATGTAAGGAACATTCTTCTCACTGATCACCAATGTAAGGAACATTCTTCCCACTGATCACCAATGTAAGGAACATTCTTCTCACTGATCACCAATGTAAGGAACATTCTTCTCACTGACCACCAATGTAAGGAACATTCTTCTCACTGACCACCAATGTAAGGAGCATTCTTCCCACTGATCACCAATGTAAGGGGCATTCTTCCCACTGACCACCAATGTAAGGAACATTCTTCTCACTGACCACCAATGTAAGGAGCATTCTTCTCACTGATCACCAATGTAAGGGGCATTCTTCCCACTGACCACCAATGTAAGGGGCATTCTTCCCACTGATCACCAATGTAAGGAACATTCTTCTCACTGATCACCAATGTAAGGGGCATTCTTCCCACTGACCACCAATGTAAGGGGCATTCTTCCCACTGATCACCAATGTAAGGAGCATTCTTCTCACTGATCACCAATGTAAGGAACATTCTTCCCACTGACCACCAATGTAAGGAACATTCTTCTCACTGATCACCAATGTAAGGGACATTCTTCCCACTGACCACCAATGTAAGGAACATTCTTCTCACTGATCACCAATGTAAGGAACATTCTTCTCACTGATCACCAATGTAAGGAACATTCTTCTCACTGATCACCAATGTAAGGAACATTCTTCTCACTGACCACCAATGTAAGGAACATTCTTCTCACTGACCACCAATGTAAGGAGCATTCTTCCCACTGATCACCAATGTAAGGGGCATTCTTCCCACTGACCACCAATGTAAGGAACATTCTTCTCACTGATCACCAATGTAAGGAACATTCTTCCCACTGATCACCAATGTAAGGAGCATTCTTCTCACTGATCACCAATGTAAGGAACATTCTTCCCACTGATCACCAATGTAAGGAACATTCTTCCCACTGATCACCAATGTAAGGAACATTCTTCCCACTGATCACCAATGTAAGGAGCATTCTTCTCACTGATCACCAATGTAAGGAACATTCTTCCCAGTGATCACCAATGTAAGGAACATTCTTCCCACTGATCACCAATGTAAGGAACATTCTTCTCACTGATCACCAATGTAAGGGACATTCTTCCCACTGATCACCAATGTAAGGGACATTCTTCTCACTGATCACCAATGTAAGGAACATTCTTCCCACTGATCACCAATGTAAGGAACATTCTTCCCACTGATCACCAATGTAAGGAACATTCTTCCCACTGATCACCAATGTAAGGAGCATTCTTCTCACTGATCACCAATGTAAGGAACATTCTTCCCACTGATCACCAATGTAAGGAACATTCTTCCCATTGATCACCAATGTAAGGAACATTCTTCCCACTGATCACCAATGTAAGGAACATTCTTCCCACTGATCACCAATGTAAGGAACATTCTTCCCACTGATCACCAATGTAAGGAGCATTCTTCTCACTGATCACCAATGTAAGGAGCATTCTTCTCACTGATCACCAATGTAAGGAACATTCTTCCCAGTGATCACCAATGTAAGGAACATTCTTCCCACTGATCACCAATGTAAGGAGCATTCTTCCCACTGATCACCAATGTAAGGGACATTCTTCCCACTGATCACCAATGTAAGGAACATTCTTCCCATTGATCACCAATGTAAGGAACATTCTTCCCACTGATCACCAATGTAAGGGACATTCTTCCCACTGATCACCAATGTAAGGAACATTCTTCTCACTGATCACCAATGTAAGGAGCATTCTTCTCACTGATCACCAATGTAAGGAACATTCTTCCCACTGATCACCAATGTAAGGAACATTCTTCTCACTGATCACCAATGTAAGAAGCATTCTTCTCACTGACCACCAATGTAAGGAACATTCTTCCCACTGACCACCAATGTAAGGAACATTCTTCCCACTGATCACCAATGTAAGGAGCATTCTTCTCACTGACCACCAATGTAAGGAACATTCTTCTCACTGATCACCAATGTAAGGAGCATTCTTCACACTGATCACCAATGTAAGGAACATTCTTCCCACTGATCACCAATGTAAGGAACATTCTTCTCACTGATCACCAATGTAAGGGGCATTCTTCCCACTGATCACCAATGTAAGGAACATTCTTCTCACTGATCACCAATGTAAGGAACATTCTTCCCACTGATCACCAATGTAAGGAACATTCTTCTCACTGACCACCAATGTAAGGAGCATTCTTCTCACTGATCACCAATGTAAGGAACATTCTTCTCACTGACCACCAATGTAAGGAGCATTCTTCCCACTGATCACCAATGTAAGGAACATTCTTCCCACTGATCACCAATGTAAGGAACATTCTTCCCACTGATCACCAATGTAAGGGGCATTCTTCCCACTGACCACTAATGTAAGGGGCATTCTTCTCACTGATCACCAATGTAAGGAGCATTCTTCCCACTGATCACCAATGTAAGGAGCATTCTTCCCACTGATCACCAATGTAAGGAGCATTCTTCTCACTGACCACCAATGTAAGGAACATTCTTCCCACTGATCACCAATGTAAGGAACATTCTTCTCACTGATCACCAATGTAAGGAACATTCTTCCCACTGATCACCAATGTAAGGAGCATTCTTCTCACTGATCACCAATGTAAGGAACATTCTTCCCACTGATCACCAATGTAAGGAACATTCTTCTCACTGACCACCAATGTAAGGAACATTCTTCTCACTGACCACCAATGTAAGGAACATTCTTCTCACTGACCACCAATGTAAGGAGCATTCTTCTCACTGATCACCAATGTAAGGAACATTCTTCCCACTGATCACCAATGTAAGGAACATTCTTCCCACTGACCACCAGTGTAAGAGGCATTCTTCCCATGAATGTGGCCATTTGTACTGTTTATTACTGAAATATAATCTTGTCACCCATGAGTGGGTGTCAGACATGTTGAATACCCCACCTTTCCTATTCTTTTAGTTATATCTCTATGTACTGTGCACATTAATGTACCCTGAGCTGTAGATATGGTAATTATTAGCAGGGATTCCCCGAGACCTAAAAGGTATTTCAATGGTTCTTTCCATGTAAAAAAGTTTGAGAAAGGCTGCTTATTATCCTCATCATTTTTACTGCTATGGAGTGAGAAGCCGGAGTTCCCCTTTAAGTGAGGATTGCTGGTTAGGGCGAAGGTAGAAGCTTGTATGGCGGGCGGCGCCGTTGATCCGCTCACGTCCTGAAGACGGCTTTTCTCAGGCCGGCGCCTACGCTGGCCTGGCTGCACCTCGTGTGTGGCTCTCCCAGCTGTTCAGGCTCGCTGATGGAGATGACAGTTTGCACGGCACCTGTTAATGGGATAAGAGGAGCGTGATCTACAGCCCGCCACACACTTCTACAGGACCGCCGTCTCTACGCAAGTTCTGCTACAAATACAGTGCCTTCAAAAAGTATTCATACCCCTTGACATTTTCCACATTTTGTCATGTTACAAACAAAAACGTAAATGTATTTTATTGGGATTTTATGTGATAGACCAACACAAAGTGGCACATAATTGTGAAGTGGAAGAAAAATGATAAATGGTTTTCAACATTTTTTACAAATAAATATGTGAAAAGTGTGGGGTACATTTGTATGGCGCCCCCCTGAGTCAATACTTTGTAGAACCCCCTTTATCTGCAATTACAGCTGCAAGTCTTTTTGGGGATGTCTCTACCAGCTTTGCACATCTAGAGAGGGACATTTTTGCCCATTCTTCTTTGTAAAATAGCTCAAGCTCTGTCAGATTGGATGGAGAGCGTCTGTGATCAGCAATTTTCAAGTCTTGCCACAGAATCTAAACCATTCCATTGTAGCTCTGGCTGTATGTTTAGGGTCGTTGTCCTGCTGGAAGGTGAACCTCCACCCCAGTCTCAAGTCTTTTGAAGACTCTAAAAGGTTTTCTTCTAAGACTGTCCTGTATTTGGCTCCATCCATCTTCCCATCAACTCTGACCAGCTTCCCTGTCCCTGCTGAAGGAAAGCATCCCCACAACATGATGCTTCCACCACCATGTTTCACAGTGGGGATGGTGTGTTCAGGGTGATGTGCAGTGTTAGTTTTCCGTCACACATAGCATTTTGCTTTTAAGCCAAAAAGTCAAATTTTGGTCTCATCTGACCAGAGCACCTTCTTCCACATGTTTGCTGTGTCCTCCACATGGCTTCTCACAAACTGCAAACAGGACTTCTTATGGCTTTCTTTCACCAATGTCTTTCTTCTTGTCACTCTTCCATAAAGGTCAGATTTGTGGAGAACACGACTAATAGTTGTCCTGTGGACAGATTCTCCCACCTGAGCTGTGGATCTCTGCAGCTCCTCCAGAGTTACCATGGACCTCTTGGCTGCTTCTCTGATGAATGCTCTCCTTGCCCGGCCGGTCAGTTTAGGTGGACGGCCATGTCTTGGTAGGTTTGCTGTTGTGCCATACTCTTTCCATTTTCAGATGATGGATTGAACAGTGCTCCATAAGATGTTTCAAAGCTTGGGATATTTTTTTTATAACCTATCCCTGCTTTATACTTCTCTGCAACTTTATACCTGACCTGTCTGGTGTGTTCCTTGGTCTTCATGATGCTGTTTGTTTACTAAGGTTCTCTAACAAACCTCTGAGGGCTTCACAGAACAGCTGTATTTATGCTGAGATTAAATTACACACAGATGGACTCTATTTACTGATTAGGTGACTTCTGAAGGCAATTGGTTCCACTAGATATTAGTTAGAGGTATCAGAGTAAAGGGGGCTGAATACTAATGCACGCCACACTTTTCACATATTTATTTGAAAACCATTTATCATTTTCCTTCCACTTTCTGCCACTTTGTGTTGGTCTATCACATAAAATCCCAATAAAATACATTTATGTTTTTGGTTGTAACATGACAAAATGTGGAAAATTTCAAGGGGTATGAATACTTTTTCAAGGCACTGTATGTGTTATACCTGTTCAAAGAACTCTCCACCTTTAGCCCCACTTTCCATAATCCCCATCCAGTTTTTGGGGCTCATTCACATCAAAAAGCCGCATTTCTATGCCTTTAGAGGACTTGCTGTATATTATATGGAATGATTTTTCAATGGTGCCATTCACACTGTACGTTTTTCTTGTGTTTATTTAAGGTAGTTTACACTTCGTATAGAGAAAATAGAATTCCGTGCGTCCAGGATCTGATTGGACACTATAAACGCAGCAAAACGCATATTAATGCAACTAAAGGTGGCCTAAAGGGGAATATCTAAATGCAAGAAAAAGTGATCTGGAAGGCATAAGGGCTCATTCAGAAGTGTGAAACAAAAACGTGCGCCATGTTTACTAGGGTACAATTAATGTAGGACAATGCCCGCTTTAACCGCTTCAGCCCAGCAAGATTTTACCCCCTTCCTGACCAGAGCGATTCGGCACTGCGTCGCTTTAACTGACAATTGCGCGGTCGCGCGACGTGGCTCCCAAACAAAATTGACGCCCTTTTTTTCCCACAAATAGAGCTTTCTTTTGGTGGTATTTGATCGCCTCTGCGATTTTTATTTTTTGCGCTATAAACAAAATAAGAGCGACAATTTTGAAAAAAACGCATTATTGTTTACATCTTGCTATAATAAATATCCCCCAAAAATATATAAAAAAAAACATTTTTTTTCCTCAGTTTAGGCCGATCGTATTCTTCTACATATTTTTGGTAAAAAAAAATCGCAATAAGCGTTTATTGATTGGTTTGCGCAAAAGTTATAGCGTTTACTAAATAGGGGATAGTTTTATGGCATTTTTATTAATAAATTTTTTTTTTACTAGTAATGGCGGCGATCAGCGATTTTTATTGTGACTGCGACGTTATGGCGGACATGTCGGACATTTTTGACACATTTTTGGGACCATTCACATTTATACTGCGATCAGTGCGATTAAAAATGCACTGATTACTGTGTAAATGACACTGGCAGGGAAGGGGTTAACCACTAGGGGGCGGGGAGGGGTTAAGTGTGTCCTAGGGGAGTGATTACTAACTGTAGGGGGGATGGGCTAGCAGTGTCATTACTCTGATCACAGCTCCCGATGACGGAGCTGTGATCTGTGTCCTGTCACTAGGCAGAACGGGGAGATGCTGTTTACATTAGCATCTCCCCGTTCGTCCTCTCCGTGAGGCGATCGCGGGTATCCCCGCGGCGATCGAGTCCGCGGGACCCGCGACCCGACTCACGGAGCTCCTGGCCGGCGCGCACGCGATGGCATGTCGGGGAATTCAAATGGACGTACAGGTACGCCCATTTGCCCAGCCGTGCCATTCTGCCGACGTACACCGGCGTGCGCCGGTCGGGAAGGGGTTAACCCCTTAAACCCTGCACTAACATACCTCCCAACTTTTTGAGATGGGAATGAGAGACACCCATCAGCAAAAGTAGGCAGGCATAGGACACACCTCTTGCCACGCCCCCTTAAAGGAGAATTGTACAAAAAAAAACAAGATTGGTTAAACCCACAAGTCCTTTTTTTTACCACTACTATTCCTTTGTATTGGCTTTTGGAATTTACAAATGCAGCAATTTAGAAATTAGATGAAAGGTTTAGCGCTGGAAAACACTTTTTGATAGATAAAAAGTGCATTTTATATACAACTATATAGATCAGAGCAAAATGAGGGACAAATGAGGAGGAATGAGGGATAGAGGGACATTGCTATATAGTTGTATATAAAATGCACTTTTTATCTTTCAAAAAGTGTTTCTAAGCGCTAAACCTTTCATCTGATTTCTAAATGGCTGCATTTGTACATTTTAAAAGCCAATATAAATGAATAGTAGTGGTAAAAAAAAAACACTTGTGGGTTTAATTAACCTTTGTTTGGGGGTAATTCTCCTTTAAGGGGGTGTGGCAGGGGGTGTGTCCTATGCCTACATACATTTGCTAGTAGGTGTCCCTCATTCCCAAGTGTTGGGAGGTATGTGTAATGTGCGTTTTCTCACCTTTTTTTTCAGGTGCTCCCATTGAACTGTATGGGGCAAAAAATGCCCAACTCTATCTGAAGCTCCTGTACTTTTGTTTTGCACATCAGGCACCTGAATGCTCAGTTACAAAACACTCAGAATATGCCTGACATATGATTGCAGGCAACATATTACTTCCTGAAATACATTTTAACCACTTAAGGACCGAGCCGCTTTTTTAGATTTGTTGTTTACAAGTTAAAAACAGTTTTTTTTTGCTAGAAAATTACTTAGAACCCCCAAACATTATACATTTTTTTTTCTAACACCCTAGAGAATAAAATGGCGGTCGTTGCAAAAATTTCTGTCACACCGTATTTGCGCAGCGGTCTTACAAGCGCACTTTTTTTTGGGAAAAAATACACTTTTTTGAGTTAAAAAATAAAACATCAGTAAAGTCAGCCCAATTTTTTTTTAATATTGTGAAAGATAATGTTAAACCGAGTAAATTGATACCCAACGTGTCATGGTTCAAAATTGCGCCCGCTCGTGGAACGACGACAAACTTTTACCCTCAAAAATCTCCATAGGCGACGTTTAAAAAATTCTACAGGTTGCATGTTTTGAGTTACAGAGGAGGTCTGGGGCTAGAATTATTGCTCTCGCTCTACCGATCATGGCGATACCTCACATGTGTGGTTTGAACACCGTTTTCATATGCGGGCGCTACTCACGTATGCGTTCGCTTCTGCACGCAAGTTCGGCGAGACGGGGCGCATTAAAATTTTTTTTTTTTTCTTATTTATTTTACTTTTTTTTTTTTTTTTTTTTACACTGTTTTTTTGTTTTTTAATTGTGTCACTTTTATTCCTATTACAAGGAATGTAAACATCCCTTGTAATAGAAAAAAAACATGACAGGTCCTCTTAAATATGAGATCTGGGGGTTAAAAATACCTCAGATCTCATATTTACACTAAAATGCAATAAAAAAAATTGTCATTTAAAAAAAAATAAATAAAAAAATGGCCCTTTAAGACGTATGGGCGGAAGTGAAGTTTTGACGTCGCTTCCGCCCTGCAATGTCATGGAGACGGGTGGGGTCCATCTTTCCCTCACTCTTCTCCATGCCAAGAAAGGAGGAACGTCCAATCGCCTCCGCCGCTGCCGACGGGTCCGGTAAGCTGCGGAGGGCACCGGAGCGCGGCGGAAGGGGGGGAGGCCCTCTCCTGCCGCCGATAAAAGTTATCTTGCGCCGAATCCGCCGCAGAGACCACTTTGATCTCGAAGCGGACCACCGGCCGAACAAGAGGATACCGGGGTTATGGCAGCTAGCTGCTGCCATAACAATGATACCCCCCGTCAAAGTTTTCATTAACCACTTCCGGCGGACCGAAAGTGGTTAATAAAAAAAAAAAAATTTTTGTTTATAGGGGCCCCCGATCTGGCAAGGGGCCCAGAGGGCAATTGCCCCTTTTTCCCCACTTATAAATCCAGCGCTGGTTGAAAAAAATGATAGATTTATAAGGCACCAAAAGCAAAAAAAAAAAAAACGCATGAAATGCCACATGGAAAGGTGTGACGCCAACCTGGCGCGGGAATCCCATAAAGTTCCGCCCCGCTCAGGAGTGAGACTTCCCCGACTCTGCACAAAAGCGTGCTCTCGGCGGCAAGCTGGGGTGGCGAAATCTCCCGACATTTTTTTTTTTTTTTCGAATAACTAGAACCCATCTTTATTTGTTGGTATAAATGAGATCGTTTAGTTTAATGAGTTCCCGGCTTAATTAGCAGTAATTATCCCAACATGGGAGTAATATCAGGGCAGGAAGTGTGGAGTCCTATATTTAGATGGATCTCTAATTGTCGTTACAGTTTTGTAATTACTTCGTGTTTACAAGGCCGAGCCTCGACGAGCGTTTGTTTCACGTCTGATTAAACAGGGAGCCCGGCAGTTTGGAGCAGGGCGTGAGTTGTAACCTAAGAAGCCTGATTACTTCCAGATCTCCTCCAGGAGTGCGTGTTTGCACACAGTGGCGAGCGGCGTATCCGCGCCGAGACAACGAAACCGCTAGTTACAATCAGGCTGGGGCCGCTCCAGCTATTAGCCAAAGCGTGACGGGTCCAATTCATGTGGAGCGCTCCGCGCTGGCGGAAAAGGCCGTCGCAATTACCACCCCATCAAGAAAATGCTACCGAACGGCTATAAACTGCATTAATGATCACCTGACAGATAAAAAAAATTAAAAAAAAACCCTACGGTGACTTTTTGTGTCCACATTTATGAATTACTGACGTCACCTTGTATCAGAAAAATTCAGAAAAGTGTACAATAAAAATCATAAAATTAAATACAGATATGGAAACAATATCCTTATTTTTTAAACATCCTTTATCAACGTTAATGCCCTGTACACACGGTCGGACATTGATCGGGCATTCCGACAACAAAATCCATGGATTTTTTTCCGACGGATGTTGGCTTAAACTTGTCTTGCATACACACGGTCGCACAAAGTTGTCGGAAAATCCGATCGTTCTGAACGCGGTGGCGTAAAACACGTACGTCGGGACTATAAACGGGGCAGTAGCCAATAGCTTTCGTCTCTTAATTTATTCTGAGCATGCGTGGCGTTTTGTGCGTCGGAATTGTCCACACACGGTCGGAATTTACGCGAACGGATTTTGTTGTGGGAACATTTTATAGCAAGCTCTCAGACTTTGTGTGTCGGAAATTCCGATGGAAAAAGTCCGATGGAGCCTACACACGGTCGGAATTTCCGACAACACGCTCCGATCGCACATATTCCGTCGGAAAGTCCGACCGTGTGTACGGGGCATTAAAGCCCAACTTCAGGCAAAAAAAAAAAGCAAGGCTGTGCCCGCACTGCGTGGCTTAAATGTCCATAATGTCCAGGGGTGACCAAAAAGCTTATATTCACTTGATCCTCCACTCTAGCGGCAAACGGCCCTCCCCTCACGATCCAAAGTGGACTGTTCCTGACATCCTCAGGTCCAGAGCAGGTCTGTGGGCGTGATGACATCAGGAACAGTCCACTGTGATAGACCGGGGGGGAGCAGGGACCCATCTTGTGTGGGGAGGATCAAAGGATTAGGTAAGTATACCTCCAATCCCCTAGACCAGTGGTCTCCAAACTGTGGCCCGGCGGCCAGATGCGGCCCTTTGCTTGCTTTTATCTGGCCCATGGGGCACTATGTTCTTCCACTGATACCAATAATGTAACATAATTCCCCGCACTGACACCAGTGAAGGGGCAGAATTTCTCCGAATAACACCAACAATGCGGCCTAATGAAAATAATGGTGGGGCATGATTCCTCCCAATGACACCAAAGATGGAGCCCAGTCCCTCTCACCAACACCAACGATGGGGCACTATTCATCCCACTGATACCAAATATGAGGTATTGTTTCTTCCCAATGATGTCAGGGAATTTTCTACTCCGAACGGCCACAGTCCGGCCGTCCTTAAATCTGAAGGACAGTAAACTGGCCTTTTGTTTACAGAGTTTGGAGACCCCTGACCTAGACCAATGGTCTCCAAACTGCAGCTCACGTGCCGCATGCGGCCCTTTGCTTGCCTTTATCCGGCCCACTGATACAATGAATACCTCCCAACATTTTGAGATGGGAATGAGAGACGCATACTAGCAAATGTATGTAGGCATAGGACACACCCCCTGCCACACCCCCTTAAAGGAGAATTAACCCAAAAAAAGCTTAATTAAGTTTACAAGTGCTTTTTTTACCACTACTATTCCTTTATATTGGCTTTTAAAATGTACAAATGCAGCAATTTAGAAATTGGATGAAAGGTTTAGCGCTGGGAAACACTTTTTGAAAGATAAAAAGTGCATTTTTTATGCAACTATATAGATCAGAGCAAAATGAGGGGGAAAGAGGGACATTGCTCCAAATCAGGGACAATCCCTCGAAATCAGGGACAGTTGGGAGGTATGACAATGCACTATTTCTACCACTGACACCAATGATGGAACACCATTCCTTCTACTGACATCAACAGTAGGACACTATCCCTCCCACTGGCACCAATGATTGGACACAATTCCTTCCACTAACACCAATAATGAGACACCATTCCTTCCACTGACACCAACCCAACAATGGGGCGCTATTCTTCCCACTGACACCAACCCAATAATGGGGCGCTATTCTTCCCACTGACACCAACCCAACAATGGGGCGCTAGTCTTCCCACCACCAACCCAACAATGGGGCGCTATTCTTCCCACCACCAACCCAACAATGGGGCGCTAGTCTTCCCACCACCAACCCAACAATGGGGCGCTATTCTTCCCAGTGACACCAATCCAACAATGGGGCGCTATTCTTCCCACTGACACCAACCCAACAATGGGGCGCTAGTCTTCCCTCTGACACCAACCCAACAATGGGGCGCTAGTCTTCCCACCACCAACCCAACAATGTGGCGCTAGTCTTCCCACTGAGACCAACCCAACAATGGGGCGCTATTCTTCCCACTGACAGCAATCCAACAATGGGGCACTATTCTTCCCACTGACACCAACAATGGGGCACTATTTCTCCTCCTACTGACCACAGGAGCTATGTAATTTATTTACGCCCATTGACCACCAAGACTGAAACCTTGTCTCCTCCCACTGACACCAACGATGAGGCACTATTCCACCCACTTACACCAATGATGGGGCATCATGTGAATGAGTATGTGGTTGATCCTGGCAGAAATCTTGTGAGTTGATAACTTCCTATTCTCTCGGCATATGCTGCACTGTTATCAGTTACATTTGTACCAGCCATCTCTGCGGACTGCACGACCATGCCCCTCTACACTACTCATTCATTAAAAAAAAAAAAGGACATAGTAAATAAAACCATCCACACCGTAGAATAATTCAAGTCGTCCAACAACAATTCCTGCCAGTCACAATGAGCAACAACTGACAACATAGACCCGCCGCTACTCCTATTGCAAAAGACAGCTCCCTGCGGGAATCGAGGTGACACCACTGACCAAATGTGGTCACGACCATATTTGGTCAATATTGTCACCCAGGTATCCTCACCGGCTCGTTTACAAATTTCAAACGGAAGCTGGCAGGGATCTGTCATTTAGAGGCCGTGGTGATACCATCACTAAATGACAGACATCTGGCTACATAAGCCAGAGGTTCAAGCAGCGGCAAAGTTTGTAAGTCCAGCAGCTCGGTCGCCCGTTCGCCAAACTGTGAACAGGCAGGACTCTAGTTGAACTCAATGTTGTCGCCCAGTATCCTTGCTGGCCCGATCACGATTTCAAACAGAAGCTGGCAGGGATCTGTCATTTAGAGGCAGTTGTGATAGCGACTAAATGACAGACATCTAGCTACATAAGCCAGGGGTTCAAGCAGCAGCAGAGTTTGTTTGTCCACTGGCTTGGTCACCTGTTCGCCAAGCGGTGAACAGGCAGGTTTAACTCAATGTTGTCACCCGGTATCCCCGCTGGCTCGTTTACAATTTCAAAGCGAAGCTGGAAGGGATCTGTCATTTAGAGGCAGTGGTCAAGTGATGGTACCAACATTGGCCCCACTAGGATCATTTTGCGGTTCTCTAGACAACATCAGATGGTCAACAATGTTATCCAAAGACATTGGCCTATATTGCTGAATGACCCAAGAGTCCGTAACTTTATCTCCAATAAACCATCAATTACCTATAAACGCGCTACCTCTTTACGAGACAGACTAGTTCAAAGCGAGTTCAAAGATGAAACAAAGAGACTTAAACATTGTGTAACCTTGGGGTCCTTCCCTTGTGGACACTGTTCTACCTGCCAATACATCAGACGGGAGAAAATCTTCCACCTCCCAAATGGGGCACTGTTCAAGCCCAAACATTTCACGAATTGCCAAACTAGAGGGATCGTCTACCTTATGTCTTGTGAATGTGGGGCTTATTATGTTGGTAAGACCAAACAGGAATTCCATCGTCGCATGTCCAAGCATATTTATCATATGCAAATTGGCAACTACTATCTACCATTGGGCCGACACGTGATGTCAGTGCACAATTACAAAATGCCTAAAGTATCCTTCACCGCCCTCGATAGAGTACACATACCAAATCGAGGCGGTGATTGGAACAAAATCCTGTTGCAACACGAACAAAAGTGGATATTTCAATTAAATGCCACCTCGTTCCCAGGACTTAATGATGCCGTATCTTTTGCCCCGTTCCTAAAAGGGTTTGTTTCGGGTAAGACCCAATAAGGTCTTTTTGCCCTTTGTTAACCTTAGTAAGTAATGGTGCCCCCTAGGGGGCTCCCCTGCCTCATCGGTTCCCACGTCTTTCCCTCCCCTTCCCCTCTCCCCCTCCCTTCCCCCGCCCTTCCCCCCCTTTCCCCTCCCCCCCCCCCCCCCTTTTTTCCCCATCCCCTTTCTGATAGCTCAGGGACACTCATGACTACCTATGTGTTTATTCTGTGTACATCTTTTGATGTGCAGTGTATATGCAATTTTGATTTCAATTTGTATTGTTTCCTTTTCTGCTCTAGAATGTGTTCCTTACCCTATGTTACCTCCTTATACCTAGTTATGTGAATTTGCCCTGCATATATGGATGTCTTATATGAAAATTATCTATGCCAAGATTGTATGTATCAATATAGGATGATGCGCCTACATTTATATTTTTTACTATTCTTGTACGTTATTGTTCTATAATTATGGAAATGTTGTCCCTTTGATTAGCCTGCTCCCCTTTCCCCCCCAGGAGTAGCCATCGTGGCTGCCTGCGCCGCCCCGGCACCGGGGTTGGCTCCCCGAGATGTGTCTTCCCGGCAAGGTAAGGCGGGGAGGTGGGACTCCTCTATGGTTGGCTCCCCCTCCCGCCGTTCCCCATTGGACACCCAGGGTGGACCTGGGTGCCAGATCGGGGATTCCCCCTTGCCGGCGGCGTTCAGGGACATCCCCGGACGTCTCCGCTCACTGCGCATGCGCGGGGCCCCGCGCGCGCCACGTGATGCGGATACGTCACGCATTTGCGACGGCGATGACGTCAGTGGACGGGGCGCCTGCTCGCCCTGAACGCCGAGGAGATCACACGAGGCCGCTCTGCGGCCGCCATGCCCCCATGCTGGGTCCCCCCGGAGCGGTCTCATTAGTGGCACATTGACACCTGCCATCAATCAACCTACACTGGAGCTCCGCCCCAACATTAAGGGCTTATATACATTCCCTCATCCCCTCTTCATCACTCTGCACACTTCCTGTCCAGCTGGTGGTCTCCGCTACGGCTTCACATCGTAAGTACACTTTTTGCTCACATCATTGCACTTTTGCTGCCCTATAATCTAATTATTGGTCGATTACAACGACCATATATATATACACACCAAATACTCAAATGTATACAATATTTTCTATTTTATTTTACAATTTCAGACTTGCCAAATGGTAACCTGGACAGGCGCTTTCAGCCAGTTCTAGGCAGTGACCTATCCCGGGTCAGGTCATACCTGAGTGCAAGTAATATTGGGCAACATAGTGTGATTTTTGCACTACCTTTACCTTGCCTATAAGGTAATTCACTCGGCACACCTGATATATATTTCTTCCCTCACTAGTGGGCACTGTTCACCTGGTTTTCACACTCACCATTTTGTATTGGTTTTTGTTGTTCACCCCTTTTTTTCGTGTGTTCACTCCTCACACACCCCCATGTCCACACTAGTGGATTCATGTCCCAGGTTTCCACAATTTCTTTCATCTTCCTTTTTCACCTGCCATCAATCACATTCTTTATTCCTTTTACACATTTTTATAGGGTTGAGGCATTAATTTCATTGTCTATTACACCCTTTTTATTTAGATAATTTTTCTACCCCAGTGTGCACTCCGCCATATCTCTCTTATCAAAATAGGTATTTTAAAACTACGATTATGGTATATATATGTATGTATGCATACACGTACATACATGCCTGTGCGGACTTTCGCACGCACAGACACATACATCCAGTACGCATGGGCCACGGCCCATGCAGTGGGTGGATATAGGTAGTCTTGGTTTTCATAACCAAGCAGATACAGACATATACACATTTCCTGCACCTATTAGATTTTATGTTGGAGTGCACACCAATACATTACATACACTATTTTCACTTTTTTTATTATTCTCTCTTTCCCTGGGTTGTTATTGCAGGTGTCTTCCCTATCTGACCGACCGGGTGGCCTGCGTATATAGGGGGTGCCTCACAGTGTGACCTCTTGTAAGTCACATCTCCTTGGGATTCCCCTCCCCTGGTAGCGGGGGCTATGGCGGGGATGCCATGAGACCTCCGGGGGAAGGCGAACGGGCAATCTTTTAATTTTAAAGGGATCTACCCAACAAGAAGCTCCTGGGCCTAGAACACTCATTACTGGGTAAATATGCTGTACTGATATGTTATGTATTTGTTTTCAATAATCACTGACTCTTTTTGACACATGCATTTCTTGATATAATTCTAGCAAAATTGACCTCTGAAGAAGACCTTGAACAGGTCGAAACGCGTCAGGTCCATTATATTATTGCCCAAGTCAACGCACATGTCATGTTGTCATAAACATATATAGACAGTGTATGTGTTGAGTGTTATGCATTGATACACACCCTATGGGAGCTCATTCTTTTTAACCAGTGTGTTAAAGTTTTTTGTATAATAAAGATACATTTTTATGAATTGGCTTTTTACCCTTTCATTTCGCTGCCTAAAAACCCCAAGTGGGGAATTTGTCTCTTTCTTTTTTGTTTCAATCATCAGGGGTGAGCAGCATTTTTCCTTTTTCCCTGTGTCCCCCCTCTTTCTTTTATTCTTCCCACCACCAACCCAACAATGGGGCGCTAGTCTTCCCACCACCAACCCAACAATGGGGCGCTATTCTTCCCAGTGACACCAATCCAACAATGGGGCGCTATTCTTCCCACTGACACCAACCCAACAATGGGGCGCTAGTCTTCCCTCTGACACCAACCCAACAATGGGGCGCTAGTCTTCCCACCACCAACCCAACAATGTGGCGCTAGTCTTCCCACTGACACCAACCCAACAATGGGGCGCTATTCTTCCCACTGACAGCAATCCAACAATGGGGCACTATTCTTCCCACTGACACCAACAATGGGGCACTATTTCTCCTCCTACTGACCACAGGAGCTATGTAATTTATTTACGCCCATTGACCACCAAGACTGAAACCTTGTCTCCTCCCACTGACACCAACGATGAGGCACTATTCCACCCACTTACACCAATGATGGGGCATCATGTGAATGAGTATGTGGTTGATCCTGGCAGAAATCTTGTGAGTTGATAACTTCCTATTCTCTCGGCATATGCTGCACTGTTATCAGTTACATTTGTACCAGCCATCTCTGCGGACTGCACGACCATGCCCCTCTACACTACTCATTCATTAAAAAAAAAAAAGGACATAGTAAATAAAACCATCCACACCGTAGAATAATTCAAGTCGTCCAACAACAATTCCTGCCAGTCACAATG
Source organism: Lithobates septentrionalis (assembly GCA_037952835.1). NCBI lineage: Eukaryota > Metazoa > Chordata > Amphibia > Anura > Ranidae > Lithobates > Lithobates septentrionalis. The sequence continues at coordinate 228,216 of JBBDGP010000758.1, read as the reverse complement.
AGCAACAACTGACAACATAGACCCGCCGCTACTCCTATTGCAAAAGACAGCTCCCTGCGGGAATCGAGGTGACACCACTGACCAAATGTGGTCACGACCATATTTGGTCAATGTTGTCACCCAGGTATCCTCACCGGCTCGTTTACAAATTTCAAACGGAAGCTGGCAGGGATCTGTCATTTAGAGGCCGTGGTGATACCATCACTAAATGACAGACATCTGGCTACATAAGCCAGAGGTTCAAGCAGCGGCAAAGTTTGTAAGTCCAGCAGCTCGGTCGCCCGTTCGCCAAACTGTGAACAGGCAGGACTCTAGTTGAACTCAATGTTGTCGCCCAGTATCCTTGCTGGCCCGATCACGATTTCAAACAGAAGCTGGCAGGGATCTGTCATTTAGAGGCAGTTGTGATAGCGACTAAATGACAGACATCTAGCTACATAAGCCAGGGGTTCAAGCAGCAGCAGAGTTTGTTTGTCCACTGGCTTGGTCACCTGTTCGCCAAGCGGTGAACAGGCAGGTTTAACTCAATGTTGTCACCCGGTATCCCCGCTGGCTCGTTTACAATTTCAAAGCGAAGCTGGAAGGGATCTGTCATTTAGAGGCAGTGGTCATACCCCCTCTAAATAACAGACATCCAGCTACATCAGCCAGAGGTTCAAGCAGCAGCAAGGTTTGTTCGTCCACCAGCTTGGTCGCCTGTTCGTCAAAATGTTCATAGAAAGGGCCCTGGTTGAACTCATTGTTGTCACCCAGTATCCTCGCCAACTCGTTTGCAATTTCAAACAGAAGCTGGCAGGGGTCTGTCATTTAGAGGCAGTGGTTTTTCTGTTGCTAAATGACAGACGTCCAGCTACATCAGCCAGAGGTTCAAGCAGCGGCAACGTTTGTTCGCCCACCAGCTCAATTGCCCTTTCACCAAACTGAGAACAGGCAGGGCTCTGGTTGAACTCAATGTAGTCACCCAGTCACCGGCTCGTTTCCCATTTCTAACAGCAGCTGGCAGGGATCTGTCATTTAGAGGCAGTGGTGAACCCATGGCTAAAATGACAGACATCCAGCTACATCAGCCAGAGGTTCAAAACACTCCCCCATCCTTCATCAGTGTTAATACTAGTGACTACGCCAAAGAGAACTCGAATTTGTCGCTATGGGTTACTGCACATTGCAGACCATGGTCGGCCGCTGTGCTTGCTGCCGCGCTGAATAAGCCGGTCTGAGATCAGAATTTTTTTCCCCCCATGTGTGCTCTGCACATCGATTCCACAAGTGGCGTTATCATCTCCTCTGATTACGACAGGGATGGGGGGGAGTGGACTGCGTCTCCTTTTAATTTTTCGATAAAAGAGAAATGTCAGTGATCTAATAGAACACGAGGCATGCGGTGGTTTCTTTCTTCCGCAAATGTCACCTGTCAGGGGTCAGCCAATTATTTTATGCCGCCAGAAAGAGCACATTGCAAACGTGTCCTAATCGGTCTCCGGCGTGCGGCTGCAAAACACGATCTTCTGCCGTGGTGAAAAAAAAAGAGACATGAAAGGTGGAACGGAACACAGCCGCATGTACAAACAAACTATCCAAATAAGTGCCGTTCTTTTCCCCGTAGGCGGAGACCACTCCTGAAAGATGAACTTTAAGTGGATCCAAAAACAAAAACAAAGATGTTATATATTGTGGTGGTTCCTAGATGTGGTGGCTGCATTCATTTTTTTTTTTTTTCTTTCTTTCTTTTGACCTGGTGTGCCTGGCAGTAACATAATTCTAACCCTTTTGCTGCCACCAATGCATATCATACGTCAGCAGCAGTGGGTGGGGCGGGGGGGGGGGGGGGGTTGTTTACCGAACTACCCCTTGGTGGTGCACCGGCCCTTTCTCGCATGACTTCCCTGCCCTTTCATGTTTTCCGGGCTCCGCTATCCCACCTGCGGACGTGGGAGTACAAGATCGCTATCAGATGGAAGCCCCCTGGGGTTTATGAACTTCCAGTAGTGCACCAGTCTAGTAGAGGGTTTTGGGGGGAATTGTTGCAGTGCTTGGGTACTTTATTTTTTTTTTTTAACTTTTTTTTGTCACTAAACTTTTTTTTATCACATAGGGGACCAAAAACCCCCTGTGCGATAGCATTCTGTTGTGTTGTGGTTCTGCTTAATGAGACATCAGGGGTCTATTAGACCCTTTATATCGCACCTGAATTCCATTGAAGCCAGTGGAGCGCAGATCATGCCCCATTAGCTTCTTGGATAGAAGACAATCCGCAACTCCATACATGCTCTTCATTAAGTCCAAATTTATTGTAACTTGTAACTCCATAAAGGATAAATATGTACAGCAGAAGTTAACGCGTTTCAGCCATAGGGGCCTTGCTCACGAGGCCATATGTCAGGATCACTAAAGTGCTCCTGCTCCTTATTCCAGCATCCAGGTTTTGGCTATTGCATTCTCCCTGACTGTGTCCACCTGCAAGGTGATTGATGTGGTCAGTAACCTGTTATAAGCAAGCCAAACGCTCTGTCCCTTGCTTGTGATAGAGACAGTGATACCTGCGTTGTTCCTGATCAAGCCCTGTTTTGCTAGTTTGGATTTCCCTGTGTATGACCTGGACCAGGTTATAGGACTTTTCCCTGAACTCAGCCTGCCTTTTACCTGGACTGTCATAGAACCACGCTATCTGTCTGCTAACTGCAAGTAGTCTGTTTGTTTGCTTTGTTCGCATCTGCCCTGGCGTGGTGGCCAGGCACTATAGCATTGTGAATAAGTCCTGGGGGCAACCAAATACCGGTAGGCCTGCTTGCCTTAAGGGAAAGGGGGCTGCTATAGGTGAAGCACACAGTAGCTAGCTATAGTGTCTGACCACCTGCGTTGGGGTAGACGTGACATCATAATGGCTGAAACGCGTTAACTTCTGCTGTAAATATTTATCTTTTATGGAGTTACAATAAATTTGGACTTATTGAAGAGCATGTATGGAGTCGCGGATTGTCTTCTATCCATTTACTTCGTTAGCAGCTGAGTGACTGCAGATCCTGCACCCGGCAGCTCAGGAGGATCTCTCTATAATCTGGGGTAGTAGTACCTTTTTCTCCTATTGATCCATAAGCTTCTTCCCTGGCCACGGAGACCCGGAAGTGACGAAGCAGATATTCCTTTGTATCCCACCTGTGGTTGGAGGGAAGTTTCAGAATGGCACAGATGTTTTTATTACAAATTATGTGAGCAGACTGCAGTTCCTCTTTAAATGAGCCTAGGCCTGAAGAGCCTGACCACTAAGGGAGAGGGGAGTGAGGAAATGGTTCTTCCTGCCTGCAGCAGATTGATGATATCAAGTGAGCCTACGAAATAGTTACAATGTACAGTCTGATCGGTAGGGGAGAGGGGAGTGAGGAAATGGTTCCGCCTACCTGCAGCAGACTGATGATAATAAATGAGCCAAGGCAAAGATACAATGCACAGTCTGATCACTGGAGTAGAGGAGACTGAGGAAATGCTTCCTCCTTCCTGCAGCAGACTGATTACATAATCTCAGCCTAGGCACAGTCGCTAGACCAGAGTATAAGGATAGCTTTTTTGATGATAAAAAGTGAAACTTTTTGAAAACGTGTTGCTGTATATTGTGACATGTCAGGAATGTATTCATTCAGACTTGTAGAGTTCCTGAAAGGACACGTCAATATAGAAGCCGTGCCTCTTTTGGCCCTAATTCCTGCATAATGGACTCCTGATGTACAGCAGGGGCCCTGAAGAAAAATGAAACATATTTATAAGTAACGCTCGGTGTCCTCTCCGGGGTTTATTTACATTTGGTGGAGGTTGATCTTCTCCCAGTTCCCTTTCTCTGTTTACCGTCCGACCCGCTCGTCCTGCCGCGCAGAGAGTTGGCCTCGGCGCTCGCCGGTTGCGTTGAGTTTTTTGCCGCTCACGTCTGGAGTTTAGGTCAGATTGGTTGTTTTAGGATTAGATTACTGGCTGAGACAGGCCGGCTGCTGAAAGAATGTCCCCAGGGACACCAGAAGTAAGCAAATACTGGTTCTTGGCACCGGGATCCAAGGCAAGCCCTGTGACATCACACAGCCAGCCTGGCCAAAGCCAAGGCAATAACTGCTGCAGTTTGTTCGGCTTCTCCGCGCAGAGCACAGGGAGCGAATTGTAAACGGCCGCGTCTGCACGGAAAAAGCATTTGAAGGAGAACCCTGGGCAAAGAACGTTGTTGAAGAATAAGTCAACCATTTTGGGTTTGAAGGTGCTGTATGGTAGACAAGCCAACGATCGTATGTCAGCCCATGGAAATTATAATAATAATGGACTGCCCAACATGCGACGTCCTGGAACGCATGCAGGCCAAGCCTTAGTACCGATCTGTACACCCGTGTGAAGGGCTGTGTTCCCCCCCCTACACGGAGTGCATAGGTGCTCCATGCAGCCATGTGTAGGCAGCCTGTTCGAGGTGCATGGCTACACAGACATGCGTGGATCTCCGGACGCATTCTGGAGCAGAAGGAAATCTGTGTGCGTTCTGATTGGTGCATTGGTCACCCATAAATGTACAGTCTGGTATGCACTTCATCCATGCAGATCCATCTAGGCGCCTGCTTGTCATTGATTTGAACCAGCTGCTTGCACACAGCTGCATGGAACATCTATGCATCGTGGGGGTGAAGGGGATGGACAGGTGTATGGCTCAGTAGGCCCATGTGAATGGGGCCCTAGTCTGTAGAGGTGAACTTGAGCGTCCTCCAAACTCATCTTTAGTCGAAAAATAAAAACATATTTCACCATGCAGCAAACTCAATCACCCACAGTTATGGAGTAACACATGCACTATACACCAAATCACTGAAAATTTATAAATAAAAAGGAGGAGGATCTTTCAAATAATCATGCCAACTCCACTCAACTCTCTGCTTCCAATAGAGGGCAATATTCCTCATAAAAGAATACAAAGGGACATCTAGTGCTCTCCGTATGGAACCAAACAAATTATTTCACTCACAAAAGATTGGTAGTATGCAGGCACATCTCTTGTTACCACAGTGGCAATCACAAAAATACAAACAACTAACTCCTCCGACTGATGAGATGGCTTTGCCCCCCCTGGCGTGATGACGTCACCACCGCTTAACGCATTACGTCCCAGAGAAGGACTTCCTCAGAAGCTGCTGAGTGGAGTTGGCTTGAAGGATCCTCCATTTAAAGTGACACGGAAGCTGGGAACCCAGGCTACCCTCAAAAAAGCTGTTGTTTATCTCGTATAGCCTCAGAGGTCTATTGATGAGGGTAAGCGAAAGCGGTTGTTGGTGGAGGAACTATTCAGCGGTGATGTTGAGGAAAAGGACAAGCTTTATTTTTTGAGTTTTATGGATTTTTTAGTGGACTTGTTTAATTTTGTCATGGTTTATTAAGCACATTTTTTGGTTCTTTATATTCACAACACACCTAGCCTCTATATATTTATTTATTGAAGTGGTTTTATTAATGTTATATTGGCATAAATTGATTTGGGGGGATTCATTTCGTAAGTGAGTTATAAAAGGTAATAGTTGTAGATGATCTGATAGAGGTGACTCAAGTACAGTTTTTAGTTGGAGATGGGGTAGGATTCCCTAAATGAATGAGTTTTCAAGGACTGCCTAAAGGTGAACAAGGTAGGAGCTAACCAGACAGAATGGGGTAGGGAGTTCCAGAGGATGGGAGAGGTTCTGGAGAAATCCTGAAGGCGAGCATGGGAGGAAGTGATGAGGGAGATAGAGAGCTAGATGTCTTGGGAGGAGCAGAGTGGGCAATATCTCAAGATGAAATGGGGGATGTAGCGGGGGGGGCAGTGTTATTTTATCTAAAGAGGTGGGTTGCGGGGTGAAAATGGCACAGCCTGCACCTCACTAGCGTAAAAAGAGAGCGTGAGTTTGGACTTCGTCTAGAGGTGAGTTTGGAGGATGCCTGAGTTCATCTCTGCTAGTCAAATGACTTCCTGAAAATAATGCCTTTCCTGTGCAGCTGATACCTTATTTCAACAGTTGTCAAGCAAGAATACTGAGCACTTGTAAAGAAATAATCATCGCCATCTAGTGGCTAATCTGAAAATCTCTATATTTAATACAATAACAAAAATATGGAATAAAAAAAAAAAACACCCTTGTGAAGTAAGAGAAATATTAGTTTTGCCATCCTGCCACCAATCTCAGTTGCAGAATTACACTGGCCAAAGAGCCTTCAGCATCCAACACTTTAAAGTGTGTTGGATTCCTGCACCCCCGCTGCTTGCCATGGTTCCACCTGCCAGCTGTTACCTCACCATAGCCATGCAGGGACACAATAGTGACATAGCGGCCAGCGGAAGGAACCACAGCACACAAGGGGTCACCGGACATCCGATATTCCCAGAGGTATGTTGAAGCTGAAGATTCCTTGGCCACCATGGCTCTACAGTAGAGGGAAGATTGGGAGTGCAGGTGGTAGGACAGATAATTAATAACTATTTTTTTATCCATTTTACTGCTACTGATGTAACTTCCTAGCATGTAAAGACACTCTATAGCAATTTGAAGATTGTTAACTATTCTCTGATGGCGGATGGTTCTCTAGTGAAGGTGATTTCCCCCAGCTTTTGTCCCAGGATTACCTTTTCCTCAAGGATGCCTGGGACCAATCATGACTGGTTTAAGGACGGAGAGCAGGGGGAAATCAGCAAACCTCTTCCCTAGGTAGCATGAACCCAGAGGCGCTCAGCCTTAAGTACTTCCAGGTTAAGAACTTTCTACCTCGATCATTCTAGCCTAGAAGAAGCTGAGCATAGGCTGTACATGATCATCTTTAACTGTGGTGTCATTAGGGGTCTAATAGAGCCCTTATGTTTCCCAAGGCTAGGTTTATGCTACTGCATGTTAGGAATCGTGCATTTTACAGACATGCACAGAAAAGTGCTGCAATATAGCAGACATGTGACAGTGCCATTAAGAGATCTGCAAATGCTCGCATTTTCATGCGCACCCAACCGCCCATGTTGTTCATTGCGGTCAGGGCCGTCTTAATAAATGGGCACACCTGGGCAAACGAGGTACATGGGAGGGCCATGATCAAGGCCAGGAAAGGGGTGGGTCGAGCATCGTCTTGGGAAGGTGCACTGGCGATTTGGCCACTGGTGCCACTTCTTTGACAGGAGTAACTGCAATGTCACTCCTGTCAGAAGGAGCAGCGGCTGGCTTCTGCTAGAGAGAGGGTTCATCTTTCTTCTCCTTCCTGCAGGGGACAGAAGAGTGACTGGAACTGAGAACTCACCTCAGTCTCAGCATGAGAGAGGAAGGAGAAGCTGCCTTCATTGCAGGTGGGAACTACATTTTTGATCTGTGAGTACAAGGAGGAAGGGGGGCCACAGCTCTGATGTATGAGGACACTGTAATGGGGGCACCTGATGTATGGGGACACTGTGATGGGGGCACCTGATGTATGGGGACACTGTGATGGGGGCACCTGATGTATGGGGACACTGTGATGGGGACACCTGATGTTAGGGGGTATTGTGATGGGAACACCTGATGTATGGGAACACCTGATGTATGGGGACACTGTGATGGGGGAACCTGATGTAAGGGGGTATTGTGATGGGGAACCTAATTTATGGGACACTGTGATAGGGACACCTGATGTATGGGGACACTGTAATGGGGGAACCTAATGTATGGGGGCACTTTGATGGGGGGAACCTGGTGTATGGGGACACTGTAATAAGGATCCTGATGTATGGGGCACTGTGATGGGGGGACCTAAAGTAAGGGGGTATTGTGATGGGGGAACCTGATTTATGGGACACTGTGATGGGGACACCTGATGTTTGGGAACACTGTGATGGGGAACCTGATGTATGGGGGCACTGTAATGGGGGGAACCTGATGTAAGGGGGTATTGTGATAGGGGAACCTGATTTATGGGACACTGTGATGGGGGGACCTGATGTATGGGGGCATTGTGATGGGGTGAACCTGATGTAAGGGGGTATTGCGATGGGGGAACCTGATGTATGGGGACACTGTGATGGGGGGACCTAATGTGTGGGGACACTGTGATGGGGGAACCTGATGTATGGGGCACTGTGATGGGGGGAACCTGATGTAAGGGGGCACTGTAATGGGGGAACAAGATGTATGGGGGCACTGTGATGGGGGGAACCTGATGTAAGGGGGTATTGTGATGGGGGAACCTGATTTATGGGGCACTGTGATGGGGACACCTGATGTATGGGAACACTGTGATGGGGGAACCTGATGTATGGGGGCACTGTAATGGGGGGAACCTGATGTAGGGGGGTATTGTGATGGGGGAACCTAATTTATGGGACACTGTGATGAGGACACCTGATGTATGGGGACACTGTAATGGGGGAACTTGATGTATGGGGGCACTGTGATGGGAGGAACCTAATGTAAGGGGGTATTGTGATGGGGGAACCTGATGTAAGGGGTATTGTGATGGGGGAACCTGATTTATGGGACACTGTGATGGGGACACCTGGTGTATCGGAACACTGTGATGGGGGAACCTGATGTAAGGGGGTATTGTGATGGGGGAACCTGATGTAAGGGGTATTGTGATGGGGGAACCTGATTTATGGGACACTGTAATGGGGACACCTGATGTATGGGGGCACTGTGATGGGAGGAACCTGATCTTAAGGGGGTATTGTGATGGGGGAACCTGATGTATGGGGACACTGTGATGGGGGAACCTAATGCTAGGGGCACTGTGATGGGGGAACCTGATGTAAGGGGCACTGTGATGGGGGAACCTGATGTAAGGGGCACTGTGATGGGGGAACCTGATGTAAGGGGCACTGTGATGGGGGGAACCTGATGTAAGGCGTATTGTGATGGGGGAACCTAAAGTAAAGGTGTACTGTGATGGGGGAACCTGATGCATGGGACACTGTGATGGGGAACCTGATGTATGGGACACTGTGATGGGGACACCTGATGTATGGCGGCACTGTGATGGGGACACCTGATGTAAGGGGCACTGTGATGGAGGGAACCTGATGTAAGGGGGTATATTGTGATGGGGGAACCTGATGTATGGGACTCTGTGATGGGGTAAAGAGTTAGGGGGCTTCCTTTCCATGTTTCTTGCGCATTTAAATAAATGAGGTGCCCTAGAAGTGACGTGTGGGTACACGTGCGCACTCAGCCGCACCTATAGGTGTGAACCAAGCCTTAAAGGGACCCTTTTACCTGCGCTATGCTATCACATAGGGGGCTTATCAGCTATAATAATAAAGTTAAGTTCAATAGAAAAAAATGTCAAATGTTTTGAAAAAAATTAGGAAAAAGAACAAAAACGTGATAAAAGCCCCCATCCGTATGAACACAAATGTGCATGTTGGGTGCGCACACGTACAAATCCAGCTATTCCATTTGGTCACTGTAATGCCCCGTACACACGGTCGGATTTTCCGACAGAAAATGTTCGATGGGAGCTTGTTGTCGGAAATTCCGACCGTGTGTAGGCTCCATCGGACATTTTCAATTGGAATTTCCGTCGCACAAAATGTGAGATCTGGATCTCAAATTTTCTGACAACAAAATCTGTTTGTCGGAAATTCCGATCGTGTGTACACAATTCCAACGCACAAAGTTTCACGCATTCTCGGAATCAAGCAGAAGAGCCGCACTGGCTATTGAACTTCCTTTTTCTCGGCTCGGGGGGGGGGGTCGTATTCGGGACGAATCCTGGTCGGAGCCTCACTGCGCCGCCTTCCGGGATAAACCTGGATTTGTCTTCCTCGGGCGGCTCGTTCGGCCCCTGGTTGGAGTTTTGTTCCTTCTTAATTACTTAATGTAATAATAATAGACTCGTTACCGCACTACGGCGAAGAATTCCAGGCGAACGTGGCCGCATCTGATAATGATATTGTCTATTATTAGTCACAGTTTGCAGCGGGGGAAGGCGCTGTGTGCCAGGCTGTGTATAAACAAAAGGGGGGTGCCCCCCGGGGAAGGCGAAGTGAAAGGACCCGGGCAGACGGAGAGCCCTGGCACAACTCTGCAAAGAGACAGAGACATCCCCCCCCCTCCCCCACCTCCTCCTCCCCTCCCCCATACCCTGCAAACACAACAATCCTTCCAGGCAAAACCAGCTAGTGCTGGCCAGAGGTTAAAGGGACGCTCTCATCTTGTTAGAGCTGAACTCCAGGGGGGGGGGGGGGGGGAATATATAAGATATAAAAGACTCAAATCAACCCAGCTCTGTAATCATTGATACATCATTAAAAAAAATTTTTTTTAACCTAAATCTAACCTGGTATCAGCAGGGCTCCAATGTGAGAGGAAGAAGCAGCACAAGGAGCATGCTGATAGGAGGAGAGAGCAGAGTGACACTGATCATCGCTGTGTCACTTCTCTTTTTACTGTGCAGTCACAGACTGGGGGGCTGGTTCGGGATGATGTGAGCTGACTGATGGTGGCCATTTGACTGAAGACATCTCATGGCAAAAAAAAAAGGAGAAATCTCAGCAGCACAAGCCAAATCTGTTATTATAGATTTTAATGGGCTTTTTATTTTTATATATCTGACCTGGTATCAGCAGGCCTCCAATGTGTGAGGAAAAAGCAGCACAAGAGCACACTGATAGGAGCAGAGAGCAGAGTGACAGTAATCATCACTGGTGCCGCTTCTCTTTATCCGGTCACATGTTGGGGGCTGGTCCGGGATGACGTGAGCTAAATGATGGTGGCCATTAGACTGAGGACATCTAGTGGCATAAAAAAATTACTGCAGGGGAAATCTCAGCTGCAAAAGCCAATTATGTTATTATATTTTTTTATTGGTGATTTTTTTGGGACTGGAGTTCCTGCTTTTGAAACTATACAATTACTACACGACCACTTTGTCTTTTATTGTTTTTAAAGTATCCGGCTGAAATATATATATATATATATATATGTGTGTGTGTGTTTTCCTTAGTTTTGGATAGAGGAAGGGTTAGAACCCCTCTCAGACTTTTACTGCCATCTGGGGCTGCTGACAACATTTCACCAGACAGGAAATCTCCAAAACGGGCAGAAATGTTTTTTCTTTAGGAGAACAAGAAGAAAAAAAACTTGACAGGGGTTTTAATCCGACTCCAATCTATCTGTAACTGAGAACAAAGTTTTGTCTTTTAGTTGTACTTTACGTACAGTATATGCATGCTTAGTAAGTTCATGGCTGTGTTCACACATGTCTGACACAGATCAGCCCCCTGCTGCCGCCTCTCACCTTGTCACTTGATACAAAGTTATAATGTTGCAGCCTGAACACTGGGGGAGAGAAGAGACTGAGGAAAGGCTTCCCCCTGCCTTGCAGCAGACTGATGACATCATCTCAGCTTAGGCAAAGTCACGGGACCAGAGCAAAAGGATGGCCTTTTGATGCTAAAAATTTAGATTTTTGGAAAAATAAAACTGTTGCTGTGTATTGGGACATATTGTGTGCCCCGGTATTAGCTACAAGGCATGGGGATTACGTAGGGCTACGGACTTTCCCCACCCCCAGGGGTAAGCACTGATGTCTGACAAATGGCTGTTCACACAGCACACTGCATCATGGGAGAAAGGAGAGGAAGTCACGTGATCCCTATACCCGGCAGTACCGTGCATAGGACATGCCCCCTGACACACCCCCTTAAAGGAGAATTAACCAAAAAAAGTTTAATTAAATCCACAAGTGCTTTTTTTTTTTACCACTATAATTCCTTTATATTGGCTTTTAAAATGTACAAATACAGCAATGTAGAAATGGGATGAAAGGTTTAGCACTGGGAAACACTTTTTGAAAGATTAAAAGTGCATTTTATATACAACTATATAAATCAGACCAAAATGAGGGACAAATGAGGAGGAATGAGGGACAGAGGGACATTGCTCCAAATCAGGGACAGTCCCACGAAATCTGGGACAGTTGGGAGGTATGGAATAGTTGGTGGGACAAAGTGTTTGTGTTTGACTTTCGAGCGCCGAACACTCAACTCGGTCAGATTTGTAATACAGGATCATGAGGATGGTGGGTGGGAGATGACATCCGTCCGTCTATCTCTCTATGCATTCTCAGCCTTTTTCTATCTATCTATCTACAGTGCCTTGAAAAAGTATTCATACCCCATTGAAATTCTCCACATTTTGTCATGTTACAACCAAAAACGTAAATGTATTTTATTGGGATTTTATGTGATAGACCAGTGATGGCCAACCTTGGCACCCCAGATGTTTTGGAACTACATTTTCCATAATGCTTAACTACACTGCAGAGTGAATGAGCATCATGGGAAATGTAGTTCCCAAATATCTGGGGTGCCAAGGTTCACCATCACTGTGATAGACCAAAGTGGTACATAATTGTGAAGTGGAAGAAAAATGATAAATGGTTTTCAACATTTTTTACAAATAAATATGTGAAAAGTGTGGGGTACATTTGTATTCAGCCCCCCTGCGTCAATACTTTGTAGAACCTCCTTTCTTTGCAATTATAGCTCCAAGTCTTTTTGGGGATGTCTCTACCAGCTTTGCACATCTAGAGAGTGACATTTTTGCCCATTCTTCTTTGTAAAATATCTCAAGCTCTGTCAGATTGGATGGAGAGCGTCTGTTAACAGCAATTTTCAAGTCTTGCCACAGATTCTCAATTGGATTTAGGTCTGGACTTTGACTGGGCCATTCTAACACATGAATATGCTTTGATCTAAACCATTCCATTGTAGCTCTGGCTGTATGTTTCGGGTCGTTGTCCTGCTGGAAGGTGAACCTCCGCCCCAGTCCCAAGTCTTTTTGCAGACTCTAACAGGTTTTCTTCTAAGATTGCCCTGTATTTGGCTCCATCCATCTTCTCATCAACTCTGTCCAGCTTTCCTGTCCCTGCTAAAGAAAAGCATCCCCACAACATGATGTTGCCACCACCATGTTTCACGGTGGGGATGGTGTATTCAGGGTGATGTGCAGTGTTAGTTTTCAGCCACACATAGCGTTTTGCTTTTTCAGGCCAAAAGTTCAATTTAGGTCTCATCTGACCAGAGCACCTTCTTCCACATGTTTGCTGTGTCCCCCACATGGCTTCTCGCAAACTGCAAAGGGACTTCTTATGGCTTTCTTTCATCAATGGCTTTCTTCTTGCCACTCTTCCATAAAGGTCAGATTTGTGGAGTGCAGAACTAATAGTTGTCCTGTGGACAGATTCTCCCACCTGAGCTGTGGATCTCTGCAGCTCCTCCAGAGTTACCATGGACCTCTTGGCTGCTTCTCTAAATAATGCTCTCCTTGCCCGGCCTGTCAGCTTAGGCCCCTTTCACGGGGGCTTTCCGATCAGGTCCCCCTGTCAGTTTTTCAGGAGGACCTGATCTGAGCCTCCATTCACTCCTATGGAGCAGCGGATGTCAGCGGTGACATGTCTACTGACACCCACTGCTATCTGATCCGATCCTGTCCATGAAATCTAGACGGATGGAGACCCTATTTTCCATCCGTCTGGCTGATCGGATTGGATGGGATCAGATGAAAACGAACAGGCAGTCCGTTTTCATCCGATCTCCCCATAGAGGAGAATAGGACTCTGACAGGTCCGTCCTCACAGTGATCAGAGACAGACCTGTCACCCGCCTGCTCAGTGGGGATCAATGGATCAATCCCCTGCTGAGCAAGCAGAGTCCACCAAGTTAGACAAGAAGTGTGAAAGGGACCTTAGGTGGACGGCCATGTCTTGGTAGGTTTGCAGTTGTGCCATACTCTTTCCATTTTCGGATGATGGAGAACAGAGCTCCGTGAGATGTTCAAAGCTTGGGATATTTTTTTTATAACCTAACCCTGCTTTAAACTTCTCCACAACTTTATCCCTGACCTGTCTGGTGTGTCCCTTGGCCTTCATAATGCTGTCTGTTCACTAAGGTTCTCTAACAAACCTCTGAGGGCTTCACAGAACAGCTGTATTTATACTGAGAATTAAATTACACACAGGTGGACTCTATTTACTAATTAGGTGACTTCTGAAGGCGATTGGTTCCCCTAGATTTTAGTTAGGGGTATCAGAGTAAAGGGGGCTGAATACAAATGTACCCCCCACCACTTTTCACATATTTTTTTGTAAAAAATGTTGAAAACCATTTATCATTTTCCTTCCACTTCACAATTATGTGCCACTTTGTGTTGGTCTATCACATAAAATCCCAATAAAGTACATTTACGTTTTTGGTTGTAACATGGCAAAATGTGGGAAACTTCTGAGTATGAATACATTTTCAAGGCACACTATCTAATCTTTCTATCTATCTATCTATCTATCTATCTATCTATCTATCTATCTCTCTCTCTCTCTCTCTCTCTCTCTCTTCTATCTATCTATCTAATCTATCTATCTATCTATCTATCTATCTATCTATCTATCTATTATCTATCTATCTATCTCTCTCTCTCTCTCTCTCTCTCTCTCTCTCTCTCTCTCTCCTCTCTCTCTCTCTCTCCTCTCTCTCTCTCTCTCTCTCTCTCTATCTATCTATCTATCTATCTATCTATCTATCTATCTATCTATCTATCCCCCCCCCCTCTGTCCTATATACAGTATGTCTGTAGAAGGATTCGGTGGGTTCTCCGGGGTATAGAAGGATGATATCATTTTTCATGGCGGTTGTCCCTCCTTCGGGTTAAATTCTTTCTCTGGCAGTGAACAGGAAGCTCTGGGCTCTGTACATGTGACTGATCCTCCTGGCATGGCTTCCTGCTGGGACTGGACAGGGAATGGCTCAGCACTGTGCACACTGACATGCAGTATTCCGGGGACAGCGGGAGCGGCACTGTGTGTCTTATTCAGTGTGTGGAATGTTCTCTCTCTCTGGCTTCTAAAGAGCCACCCATAAATGTTACCATCTGATTGTTCAATCGCTTCAAAATCAGCACACATCTTACAATCTGATTGTTCAATCTCCTTCAGCTCTACCAACAAGTATGTAGTGTGAGGGTCGGCCTGATACGGATGGATTGGATAGATTTGGTAGGTTCTTCTATCACATGGTTTTTGGTAAATTTAAAGTTGTTTGTACAAAGATCGCACAACCAGGTTGTAAAGTGTATGGCGACCTTTAGATTTACCAACAGCTGCTGTATATGGGGGTCAAACTTACAGCTGAACAATAATAGATAATACAAAAGAATGAAAGACACAAATCAATACAGCTCTGTATATCTTTTATAAATGTTTAAAGGCAGCAGTGTAAGTATGTGCAGCAGAGCTCAGACTGGAAGAAGCAGCACCAGGAGCCAGTTAGGTTTCCTAAGCTCATGTGCAAACAAGAGGCATGCTGATAGGAGGAGAGAACAGAGGGACAGAGAGATGAGCTCATCAGCCTGCTGCTTCTCTTTTACTGTCCAGTCACAGCCAGGGGGAGGGACAAGACTGGAGAATAATCAGGTCTCTTCCCCTGCCAGACAGGGCTGTGCTGTGTGGCAGAGCTGTGCCAAGCTCAGGACTGGATGGACAGGTAATCAGCTCCCTTTATATGTATCTCGTCAGTGTATTTAGCTGTTTGCCCGGAGATCAGCTTTAACCTATTTCGTTTGTCTCCAGTCACCCCCCACTACATAGTTGTTGATAGATCTGAAGAAGATTGTATTGTGTGTGGGCCTGGTCTGGCGGGGTGCTCCTGTTTCCGGACACTAATCCCGGTGTGCATAGGGTCCCTCTTTCCTATCTCAGCAAAGGGACACTGTCAGTGCTGGAGATGGGATAATAAAGGGCTTAAATTTGTCACTGAGTGTCACCCTGCAGTCAGCCTGTTCTGAAATTTCAGCTAGTGTGCAGGGGATGATGGGAAATAAGTGCTTGTTACCCTAAAAAAAAAAAATTGTTTCCTGTTCCTTTAGCAGGGGTCTCAAACTGGCGGCCCTCCAGCTGTTGCAAAACTACAAGTCCCATGAGGCATTGCAAGGCTGACAGTTACAAGCATGACTCCCACAGGCAGAGGCATCATGGGACTTGTAGTTTCGCAACAGCTGGAGGGCCGCCAGTTTGAGACCCTTGCTTTAAAGCATGTTATACAACACAGTGCCTGTGCTGTGTAATTTGGCCCTCTCTATCACCTGAAATATCCAGCTGATCCTGCCTAGCTATATCCTCCCCCCTGTAAACTGACCACGGTATATCATGGCTACTGAGCCCTGACATTGTGGTCAGTTTACGTGCCTCCGTCATCTGCAGCCTGCTATCCTGTGTCCACCTCAGTCCTCCCCCCCCCTCCTCACCTCCCTGCCTATATCCCTAGAGATATACCCCCTTCTGCTGTAAAAGTAACAGTCTTTTCTTACTATAGTTCCCTCTGTTAGATAACATTAAGCTCCTCAGTGTATGTGATTTATAAAAATATGCTGCCTAATACCTTATTTCCAAGTGCCTCTCGACGCTCACGTGACTGCCCACCAGTCTCCTGCTCTCCTCTCCTTGTCCTGGCTGACCTCAGCAGGGGATACCCAGCACCTCCCCCTGCAGCTATCAGATCGGGAGAGGAGACCAGCGGGCAGTCACGTGACCGCCGAGCGGCACTCGGAAATAAGGTATTAGGCAGCATATTTTTATAAATCACATACACTGAGGAGCCTAATGTTATCTAACAGAGGGGACTATAGAAGGGAAAAATTGGCTTAACAAAAACTTTAAAGTAGCACCCCTGTCTGGTTTAGCATGGATGGATGGATTAGCACCCCTGTCTGGTTTAGCATGGATGGATGGATTAGCACCCCTGTCTGGTTTAGCATGGATGGATGGATTAGCACCCCTGTCTGGTTTAGCATGGATGGATGGATTAGCACCCCTGTCTGTTTTTTACTGCTGTCTGTGCCCCCGTTAGGGAGGTTCACTCTCTCTGTTTGTCCTGTTTTACTGTTGTCACTGAGAGCGAAAGAAAATCCCATAATTTGGGTTGTCCCGAGAACAGGAATAGAGGGGAACGGGGACACTAGTTCTGGTGACAACCAGGGACCGTCACGTTGGAGGGATTTCCTCTCACTTCCTGTTTTGGTTATGGGACGGAAAGAGAAGGGAAATCTCCCCAATGGGACACATAAAAAAAAACTGTCCGAAATTATAACCCTCCTTTGGTTATCAGCCTTTGATTCTGCAAATCAGCAAACTATTGAATAGCTATAACTTGCCTTTCCGATTCCTTTAGGCTCCATTCATACTTGGCGTTTCCGGAATGTGCGACAAATTGCACAGAAAACGTGCCCTCTGCCGCGTATTTCAGAAACGCACTGCAAACGCACGCTGTGATTGCGGTGCCATTAGTTGTCAATGCGTTTTTTTTTTGTAACAAGACAAGCCAGCTACCAAAGCGTCAAAACGCACGGTGGGAAAAACGTGCCATGCTGCACTCCAAAAAACGTTTTGAAGTTTTGTTTTTTTTTGGCCTGTTTGTCGCACGTAGGGTGACCCATTCAACTGAAGGGGCTGCCCAATGCACTACAGCCGGAAACATTCCAAAACGCGCGCTCCCCCTGTGCTCAGGTGTGAACCCAGCCTCAGAGTCAAGGTGAGCAGGGACACTGACTGGTGACAGTGTGTAAAAAAAAAATAATAATAATGTTTGTTTTTTTTTTTATTTTTTTTTTTTGTTTGTTTTTTAATACATTATTATTTTTTTTTAATGATTTTCTTTAACACACTGAGACAGGAGCAACACAGTGTTACCATTGTAAAACTGTACTACATTGGGGAAGTGATCAGGATCTTTTTTTTTTTTTCTTTACACATTATGATTGATATTGATATTTCACTGGTATAAGCAATCATTTTTACTGAATGAAACTGATTCATTCAGCATGTTTTGTTGTGATTAAGGCTGCATTTAAACTTGATTGCGGGTGGAATTGCTGTGATTCCGCCCTGTGATTTCAATCGGTTGCAAAACGCGGAACACGTTTGCAATGCCATTACTTCTAATGGTACCCAGTCACGCCGCTATTTTGCCACAATTGTCACGCGGTAAATCATGCTGCAATTGCGATGTTTGGCGCTCAAAAAGGAACATGAGCTTCTTTTGGGCGTCAGCGTCGCGCGTTGCGGTTTGCCATGATTGCAGTGCGATTTACGGCACGATTGGGGTACCATTAGAAGTAATGGTATTGCATTCACGTCTCGCGTTTTGCAGCCGAATGAAATCAAGAGGGGGAGGAATTGCAGCCATTCCCGCCCACGATCATGTGTGAATGCGGTCTAACTGTAATTGGCCACAGCTAATCACATGGTACAGATGGGCTGTGATTGGCCTGGTCTGTATCATGTGATCACTGTTACCAATCACAGCAAGCAACACACTAGTATAGTGTACCATTGTCCTGTGAATTACTGTGATTGGTCACAGCAATCTCATGGTACCAGCAGTGGGCCAGTACCTTCATCAGTCATCGACTTCATCCGGTAAACACAGCCGGTGACAGATCGCGCCCGTGGCGTGCATAGGGATTACGATTGTCCTGCCCAGCAGTCATTTGATAATGTCAAAGCCTCCAGCAAGGAGACATCACCAACCTCCTGAGGCCAACAGTCAAAGGCAGCAGTGCCTTAGATGATCTCACAGTCCAGACGAGGCAGTAGACCGAGGAGAGCCTAGGCACACTCACATACCAGGAAGTGCTCTGCTATTTTTTCAGGAGGAATTCCAGAAACCAAAAGGTTCACATTTCTGGGCTCAGCTCACGTTTCTTGATATTCCTGGAAACATATCCTGCCTTTTGCACTTCTGGTTCCCTCTAAATGACGGAATAATGGCAGTGACGGCGCACATGGATGAAAAACCCGTGTTGGTCTTGTCTTGGTGCTCGGGGTGTTGTGATCCTGAGCACACGGGGCAACCCCAGCAACTGAGCCACCCTCTGAAGGGCGGCAATTAACATGAGCGCACTGAGGATTGCAGCATGTTTCACCAAAGATTAACCCGGCCTGCCTGCGTCCCCGTCCAATCCTGATTTACAATCTCGCAAACTAATTGCTGCTCGCTGTCTATCAGAGCGGTCTGTTTCCATGGCAACCCATCACCCTGCTCAGCCACTTATATAATTGTTATGATTTTTTTTTTGTAATATGAAATAGGATATTGACTAAAAACATTCCGGGGAGAGAAGAGGAAATGTACTGAAGTCTGACAGTCAGAGTCGTGTTACCAGGAGCCATTGCAGCATGCTTATCCCTCATCTCCACCCCACCTATCTACACCACGTCTCTACAACGCGTCTCCACCCAACGTCTCCACCACGCGTCTCCACCACATGCCTCTACCACACGTCTCTATACTGCGTCCCTACACCACGTCCTTACACCACGTCTCTACACCGCGTCTCCACCCAATGTCTCCACCACATGCCTCTACCACACGTCTCTACACTGCGTCCCTACACCACTTCTCTACACCGCGTCTCCACCCAATGTCTCCACCACGCGTCTCCACCACATGCCTCTACCACACGTCTCTACACTGCGTCCCTACACCACGTCTCTACACCGCGTCTCCACCCAATGTCTCCACCACATGCCTCTACCACACGTCTCTACACTACGTCCCTACACCACGTCTCCATAATGCATCTCCACCCTGTGTCTCCACCCTGCCTCTCTACCCTGCGTTCTTACACCGCGTCTCTACCCCTGTGTTTCTACCACTTGTCTCTACACTGCGTCTCTACACCTCATCTCCACGTCTCCACCATATGTCTCCGCCCTCTGTCTCCACCCTGCCTCTCTACCCCATGTCTCTACCATGCATCTCATCCCCACATCTCCCCCTCATGTCTCCACCCTGCCTTTCTACTCTGCATCTTCACCCCACATCTGTATCCCGTGTCTCAACTTTGCGTCTCCACCTCGCGTCTTCACCCCACTTCTTTACCCTGGATCTTCACCCTGCGTCTCTACCTCGTGTCTCCACCCTGTCTATCTACCTCGCGTCTCTACCACACATCTCCACCCCACGTCTTCACCCTGCCTCTCTACCTGCATCTCCACCCCACGTCTCTACCTCGTGTCTCCACCCTGTCTCTCTACCCAGTGTCTCTACCACGCATCTCCACCCCGCATCTCCAACCTGCGTCTCCACCTCACATCTCCACCTGGTCTCTCTACCCCACGTCTTTACCACGCATCTCCACCCAATGTCTCCACCCTGCCTCTCTACCCTGTGTCTCTATCTCGCATCTCCACCCCATGTTTCCACCCTGCCTTTCTACTCTGCATCTTCACCCCACATCTCTATCCCGTGTCTCCACTTTGTGTCTCCATCCCACGTCTCTATCTCGCGTCTCCACCCCACTTCTCCACTCTGCTTCTCTACCCTGCATCTCCACCCCATTTCTCTACTTCATGTCTCCACCCTGTCTCTCTACCCCAAATCTATACCACGCATCTCCACTCCGCATCTCCACCCTGTGTCTCCACCTCACATCTCCACCCTGTCTCTCTACCCCGTGTCTTTACCACCCATCTCCACCCCACGCCTCCACCCTGTCTCTCTACCCTTCATCTCCATCCCACGTCTCTATCTCACATCTTCACTTTGCGTCTCCACCTTACATCTCCACCCCGGGTCTCCACCCCACATCTCTACCCTGCATCTCCACCCCTCGTCTCTGCCTCACATCTCTGCCCCATCTCCACCCTGCATCTCCTTTCCGTGTCTCCACCCCACGTCTTTATAACACTATAATCTACAGGATGTTGGAGAAATGGGCCTATCACTTTTCTCCCCCGCCCCCTCATATATATATATATATATATATATATATATATATATATATATATATAGATATACAGTGGGGACAGAAAGTATTCAGACCCCCTTAAATTTTTCACTCTTTGTTATATTGCAGCCATTTGCTAAAATCATTTAAGTTCATTTTTTTTCCTCATTAATGTACACACAGCACCCCATATTGACAGAAAAACACCGAATTGTTGACATTTTTGCAGATTTATTAGAAAAGAAAAACTGAAGTATCACATGGTCCTAAGTATTCAGACCCTTTGCTCAGTATTTAGTAGAAGCCCCCTTTTGATCTAATACAGCCATGAGTCTTTTTGGGAAAGATGCAACAAGTTTTTCACACCTGGGGATCCTCTGTCATTCCTCCTTGCAGATCCTCTCCAGGTCTGTCAGGTTGGATGGTAAACGTTGGTGGACAACCATTTTTAGGTCTCTCCAGAGAGGCTCAATTGGGTTTAAGTCAGGGCTCTGCCTGGGCCATTCAAGAACAGTCATGGAGTTGTTGTGAAGCCACTCCTTTGTTGTTTTAGCTGTGTGCTTAGGGTCATTGTCTTGTTGGAAGGTAAACCTTCGGCCTAGTCTGAGGTCCTGAGCACTCTGGAGAAGGTGATATTTCAGTTTTTCTTTTTTTAAAAAGCTGCATAAATGTCAACAATTCTGTGTTTTTCTGTCAATATGGGGTGCTGTGTGTACATTAATGAGGGCAAAAAATGAACTTAAATGATTTTAGCAAATGGCTGCAATATAACAAAGAGTGACAAATTTAAGGTGGATCTGAATACGTTCCGTCCCCACTGTATATATCTATATATATCTCTATATATATATATCTATTACATATCATAATGACAACAGGAACTACCCAAATGACCCTGATCAAAAGTTTACATACCCTGGAATGTTTGGCCTTCGTACAGACACAGAAGGTGGCACACACAGGTTAAAATGGCAATTAGCGTCTGTGTATAAACAGTTGATGATTTAGTTAGCTCTCACATGGATGCACTAAAGCAGTCTAGACACTGAGCCATTAGGAGGTAGATAAGAACAGTCAAAAGACCTGCGTAACAAGGTAATGAAACTTTACAAAGATGGAAGAGGATATAAAAAGATATCCAAAGCCTTTAATATGCCAGTCAGTACTGTTCAATCACTTAATAAGAAGTGGAAAATTTGGGGATCTCTTGATACCAAGCCAAGGTCAGGTAGATCAAGAAAGATTTCAGCCACAACTGCCACAGGAACTGTTCGGGATACAAAGAAAAACCCACAGATAACCTCAGGAGAAATACAGGCTGCTCTGGAAAAAGATGGTGTGGTTGGTTTTAAGGAGCACAATACGATCATACTTGAAGTAAGTAAGTAAGAGCTGCATGATCAAGTTGCCAGAAAGAAGCCTTTACTGTACAAGTTCCATAAAAAAGCCTGGTTACAATATCTCCATGACATGTCTCATTGGCTTTTTTGTGGCATTGGCACAGTAAAGGCTTCCTTCTGGCAGCTCAACCATGCAGCTCTTTTTTGTTCAAGTATCGTTGGATTGTGCTTCTTAACCACCTCCCGACCGCCCACTGTATATTGACGTCCTGTTTTTTAAAGATGGATATCTCGGTAACGGCAGCAGCTGCTGCCACAACCGAGGTATCCATCTTTAGGGCCGGCGATTCTGCACACGATAATGGTGGTCTATGCGGCGGGTTCGCCGCGAGATCACCGTTATCGGCGGCGGGAGAGGTGCCACCCCCCCTCCCGCCGCTCTCCCGCACCCTCCGCCGCTTACCGGAGCCGTCGGTAGCGGCGGAGGCGATCGGGTCCTTTCACTGCTGAGGTACTGAGACGGGTGAGGCCAAGATGGCCCCCACCCGTCTCTATACCATGTGACGGCCAGAGCGACGTCATTACGACGGCTCCGCCCACTTCTCTTAAAGGCACAATTTATTTTGTGTCATTTTTTTAAACGACTTTTTTTTTTTTGCATTATAGTCAAAATATGAGATCTGAGGACTTTTTGACCCCAGATCTCATATTTAAGAGGACCTGTCATGCTTTTTTCTATTACAAGGGATGTTTACATTCCTTGTAATAGGAATAAAAGTGATACAAATTTTTTTTTTTTTTAAAAACTGTGAAAAAATAAATAAAATAAAGTAAAATAAATAATTAAAAAAAAAAAAAAATTTTTTTAAAGCGCCCTGTCCCGACGAGCTCGCGCGCAGAAGCGAACGCATACGTGAGTAGCGCCCGCATATGAAAACGGTGGTCAAACCACACATGTGAGGTATCGCCGCGACCGGTAGAGTGAGAGCAATAATTCTAGCCCTAGACCTCCTCTGTAACGCAAAACATGCAATCTGTAGAATTTTTTAAACGTCGCCTATGGAGATTTTTAAGGGTAAAAGTTTGACGCCATTCCACGAGCGGGCGCAATTTTAAAGCGTGACATGATGGGTATCAATTTACTTGGCGTAACATTATATTTCACAATATAAAAAAAAATTGGCCTAACTTTACTGTTGTCTTATTTTTTTTTTCAAAAAAGTGAATTTTTTCCAAAAAAAGTGCGCTTAGAAGACCGCTGCGCAAATACGGTGCAAAAAAAAGTATTGCAATGACCGCTATTTTATTCTCTAGGGTGTTAGAAAAAAAACAATATATAATGTTTGGGGGTTCTAAGTAATTTTCTAGCAAAAAAACCTGTTTTAAACTCTTAAACACCTAAAATCCAAAACGAGGCTGGTTTTGAAGTGGTTAAAGGATCACTAAAGATAATTTTTTTTTTTTTTAAATAACAAACATGTTATACTTACCTCGACTGTGCAGCTCGTTTTGCACAGAGTGGCCCCGAGCCTGGTCTTCTGGGGTCCCTCGGCGGCTGTCTCGGCTCCCCCCCCCCCGCAAGGACTCAACACCTTCATGCGAGCTCCCTCGCATGGTGTTGAGTGCTTGCGGGAGCGCTCTCATGTTACAGCCGGCAGCCATAGCCGCTCACTGTATCACTCGGCCCCGCCCCCCGGGGCGCCGCTTCATTGGATGTGATTGACAGCAGCGCGAGCCAATGGCTGCGCAGTTTCAATCCATCCATTGTAACCAATCAACGGCCAGGCTGAGCGGCGAAGAGGATGTCGGGGGCGAGTGCGGGACTTTCGAGGGGTCAGGTCTGGTATTGTCGGATGTTTTTTCACCTTAATGCATAGAATGCATTAAGGTGAAAAAACTTTTACCTTTACAACCCCTTTAAACAACACTCTCTTTGGAGAGCAGCCTGTATTTCTCCTGAGGTTACCTGTGGGTAAAGGTGTTTTTGGGGTAAAGTGGCATTTGAACTCCAAACATGGTGTGTATTATGGAATCCAAAAAGTTCAATTTTGGTCTCATCTGACCAGACTATATTCTCCCAGTATTTCACAGGCTTTTCTAAATTTTGTGCAGCAAACTTTAAACATGCTTCAACATGCTTTTTCTTCAGCAATGGAGTCTTGCATGGTAAGCGCGCATACAGGCTATGGCTTTTGAGTGCATTACTTATTGTTTTCTTTGAAACAATTATACCTGCTAATTCCAGGTCTTTCTGAGACTCTCCGCAAGTGGTCCTTGGTTCTTGGGCAACTCTTCTGATCATTCCTTTCACTCCTCTGTCAGAAATCTTGCGAGGAGCACCTGGTCGTGGACGGTTTTTGGTGAAATAATGTTCGTTCCACTTCCGGATTATGGCCCCAACAGTGCTCACTGGAACATTTAGAAGTTTAGAAATCCTTCTGTGACCAGTGACATCACTATGTTCTGCAACAATAAGTTTGCAAAGGTCTTGAGAGAGCTCTTTGCTTTTACCCATCATGAGATGTTTCTTATGTGACACCTTAGTAATGAGACACCTTTTTTATAGGCCATCAGGTGAGACTGAACCAGCTGATATTAATTTGCACTGACAAGGGGCAGGATTGCTTTTTAATTACTGATAGATTTCAGCGGGTGTCTTGGCTTTCCATGCCTTTTTGCACCTCCCTTTCTTGTGTTCAATAGGTTTTCTCTGTGTCATTCCAATTTTTTACACATACTGTAACTTAATTTCTGACTTATTTATTTTGGTGTCTTTGTATGTATGGATTGCATGGGTTGTTACCGACATGTGGTGAAAATTTCATGTCAATAGCATATTTAGAATGATATTTGCCTGGAAAAATGGTGATGTGCTCAATACATATTTTACCCGCTGTATACAGTGCCTTGCAAAAGTATTCACCCCCTTGGCATTTTTCGTGTTTTGTTGCCTCACAACCTGGAATTAACTTGGATTGTTTGAGGATTTGCATCATTTAATTTACAGAACATGCCCACAACTTTGAAGATTTTTTTTTTATGGTGAAGCAAACAACAAATAGGACAAAGTAGCAGAAAAAGTCAATGTGCATAACTATTCACCCCCCTAAAGTCAATACTTTGTAGAGCAACCTTTTGTGGCTATCACAGCTCAAAGTCACTTTGATAGCACCATCCATCTTTCCCTCAACTCTGACCAGTTTCCCAGTCCTGACTGCTGAAAAACATCCCCACAGCATGAAGCTGTCACCACCATGTTTCACGGTGGGGATGGTGTTCTTTGGGTGATGTGATGTGTTGGGTTTGCGCCAGACATAGCGTTTTCTTTGATGGCCAAAAAGTTAAATTTTAGTCTCTTCAGACCAGAGCACCTTCCTCCATACATTTTGGGAGTCTCCCACATTTCGCAAACTCAGAACGTGCTATTTTGGTTTTTACTGAAAGTAATGTCTTTCTTCTGGCCACTCTGCCATAAAGCCCAACTCTATGGAGCGTACGGCTTATTGCCGTCCTATGTACAGATACTCCAGTCTCTGCTGTGGAACTCTGCAGCTCCTCCGGGGTTATCTCAGGTCTCTGTGCTGCCTCTCTGATTAATGCCCTCCTTGCCCAGTCCGTGAGTTTTGGTGTGCGGCCGTCTCTTGGCAGGTTTGCTGTTGTGCCATGATGTTCTTTCCATTTGGTTATGATAGATTTGATGGTGCTCCTAGGGATCATCAAAGATTTGGATAGTTTTTTTATAACCTAACCCTGACTTGTACTTCTCAACAACATTGTCCCTTACTTGATTGGAGAGTTCCTTGGTCTTCATGGCAGTGTTTGGTTAGTGGTGCCTCTTGCTTAGGTGTTGCAGCCTCTGGGGCCTTTCAAAAAGGTGTGTCTATGTAATGACAGATCATGTGACACTTAGATTGCACACAGGTGGACATTATTTCACCGATTATGTGACTTCTGAAGGTAATTGGTTGCACCAGAGCTTTTTATGGGCTTCATAACAGATTTTTTAAAATCTGAATTATATGTGATGGATCAGAACACAATAGTCTAAGTTGGTGAAGGAAAATTAGAAAAATATATACACTACCGTTCAAAAGTTTGGGGTCACATTGAAATGTCCTTATTTTTGAAGGAAAAGCACTGTACTTTTAAATGAAGCTAACTTTAAACTAGTCCTAACTTTAAACAAATATACTCTATACATTGCTAATGTGGTAAATGACTATTCTAACTGCAAATGTCTAGTTTTTGGTGCAATATCTACATAGGTGTATAGAGGCCCATTTCCAGCAACTATCACTCCAGTGTTCTAATGGTACAATGTGTTTGCTCATTGGCTCAGAAGGCTAATTGATGATTAGCAAACCCTTGTGCAATCATGTTCACACATCTAAAAACAGTCTAGCTCCTTCCAGAAGCTACAAAACTGACCTTCCTGTGAGCAGATTGAGTTTCTGGAGCATCACATTTGTGGGGTCAATTAAACGCTCAAAATGGCCAGAAAAAGAGAACTTTCATCTGAAACTTGACAGTCTATTCTTGTTCTTAGAAATGAAGGCTATTCCATGCGAGAAATTGCAAAGAAATTGAAGATTTCCTACAACGGTGTGTACTACTCCATTCAGAGGACAGCACAAACAGGCTCTAACCAGAGTAGAAAAAGAAGTGGGAGGCCGCGTTGCACAACTAAGCAAGAAGATAAGCACATTAGAGTCTCTAGTTTGAGAAACAGACGCCTCACAGGTCCCCAACTGGCATCTTCATTAAATAGTACCCGCAAAACACCAGTGTCAACATCTACAGTGAAGAGGCGGCTGCGGGATTTTGGGCTTCAGGGCAGAGTGGCAAAGAAAAAGCCATATCTGAGACTGGCCAATAAAAGAAAAAGATTAAGATGGGCAAAAGAACACAGACATTGGACAGAGGAAGACTGGAAAAAAGTGTTGTGGATGGATGAATCCAAGTTTGAGGTGTTTGGATCACAAAGAAGAACGTTTGTGAGACGCAGAACAAATGAAAAGATGCTGGAAGAATGCCTGACGCCATCTGTTAAGCATGGTGGAGGTAATGTGATGGTCTGGGGTTGCTTTGGTGCTGGTAAGGTGGGAGCTTTGTACAGGGTAAAAGGGATTCTGAATAAGGAAGGCTATCACTCCATTTTGCAACGCCATGCCATACCCAGTGGACAGCGCTTGATTGGAGCCAATTTCATCCTACAACAGGACAATGACCCTAAACACACCTCCAAATTGTGCAAGAACTATTTACAGCAGAAGCAGGCAGCTGGTATTCTATCGGTAATGGAGTGGCCAGCACAGTCACCAGATCTGAACCCCATTGAGCTGTTGTGGGAGCAGCTTGACCGTATGGTACGCCAGAAGTGCCCATCCAACCAATCCAACTTGTGGGAGCTGCTTCTAGAAGCGTGGGGTGCAATTTCTCCAGCTTACCTCAATAAATTAACAGCTAGAATGCCAAAGGTGTGCAATGCTGTAATTGCTGCAAAAGGAGGATTCTTTGATGAAAGCAAAGTTTGATGTAAAAACAATGTTATTTCAAATACAAATCATTATTTCTAACCTTGTCAATGTCTTGACTCTATTTTGTATTCATTTCACAATGTATGGTGGTGAATAAGTGTGACTTTTCATGGAAAACACAAAATTGTTTGGGTGACCCCAAACTTTTGAACGGTAGTGTACATAAAACTATTCTTCAGAAATAAAAAAACTGATAACTGGCATGTGCGTATGTATTCACCATACATACGCACATGTCAATTATCAGTTTTTTTATTTCTGAAAAATAGTTTTATGTATATATTTTTCTAATTTTCCTTCACCAACTTAGACTATTGTGTTCTGATCCATCACATATAATTCAGATTTTAAAAAAAGACATTGAACTAAAGGCTGTAATGTAACAAAATAGGTAAAAAGCAAAGGGGGGTGAATACTTTTGCAAGGCACTGTATCTATCTTTTTGATCTATCTATCTATCTATCTATCTATCTATCTATCTATCTATCTATCTATCTATCTATCTATCTATCTATCTATCTATCTATCTATGTATCTATCTCTCCATGCTCCCCTGTGTTGTAGTGTGGAGTGTCTGGCTCTCCAGCATGGAGTGCAGCCACATGGAGTAGGTATGGATCTGGCGGTGTGAAGTGGAGGAGATCTCCCGCTGAGTGACACAGATGCGGAGAGTGTTTAGCACTTCAGATCAGACGCAGGGTCCGGAGAGGGAAAACATTGCTTCCTCTCCACAAACAAATGTTTCAGATTGAACAAGCAGCCGCCTCTCCGCCATCAATTTGTGTCAGATGAACAGTGAGGCCTTTGTGTGTGCGCCTCCTCCAGGGCCCTGGTCTTCCCGCTCCCGCTGGCCTCTTGTCATTAGTTAGAACTGTCTCTCTCCATGACACATTCACAATTGTTTGGGCTCGGGGGTCAGGAAGCGTAGAGTTCGGGAAATGCGAGGGGATCCCCGGATATTTTCAGGCCTCCTTAAAGTGGACCTGTCATTCTGTAACAAATATGGCGTCAGAAGGAAGGCAGGGCGCTTGTTTGATATATTATATTAAAGTAGAAGTAACCCCAAACTGGGTGACATTGAGTTTACTAAAGGAGCAATTGCTATTAACCACTTAAGGACTGAGCCTCTTTTTGAGATTTGTTGTTTACAAGTTAAAAAACGTTTTGTTTTTTTTTGCTAGAAAATGACTTAGAACCCCCAAACATTATACATTTTTTTTCTAACACCCTAGAGAATAAAATGGCGGTCGTTGCAAAACTTTCTGTCACACCGTCTTACAAGCGCACTTTTTTTGGAAAAAATACACTTTTTTTAATTAAAAAATAAGACAACAGTAAAGTCAGCCCAATTTTTTTTATATCGTGAAAGATAATGTTACGCCAAGTAAATTGATACCCAACATGTCACGCCTCAAAATTGCGCCTGCTCGTGGAATGGCGACAAACATTTTCCCTTAAAAATCTCCATAGGCGACATTTAAAAAATTCTACAGGTTGCATGTTTTGAGTTAGAGGAGGTCTAGGGCTAGAATTATTGCTCTCGCTCTACCGATCACGGCTATACCTCATATGTGTGGTTTGACCACCATTTTCATATGCAGGCGCTACTCACGTATGCGTTCGCTTCCGCACGTGAGCTCGGCAGGACGGGGCGCGTTTAAAGAAAAAAAAATTTTTTCTGATTTATTTTACCTTTTATTTTTTTTACTTTTACACTGTTCTTTAAAAAAAAATGTGTCACTTTTATTCCTATTACAAGGAATGTAAACATCCCTTGTAATACAAGAAAAGCAAGACAGGACCTCCTAAATATGAGATTTGGGGGTCAAAAAGACCTCAGATCTCATATTTACATTAGAATGCAAAAAAAATTTAAAAAAATTGTCGTTTAAAAAAATAAACAAAAAAAATATCCCTTTAAGAGCTATAGGCGGAAGTGACGTTTTTAGCTAACTGCTGCCATAACAACGATATTCAACTTCAAAATTAGGACGTAAATCAGCGTGCGGCGGTCCGGAAGTGGTTAATATGAAAACTGAATTTTTTTGTTTATTTTTTTATTTTACTTTTGAAATTGTATCAATGGGCTTAAGCTCATATGAGATTTTTCTGATTAGGTACCAACATGTAGGTATGTTTGTTACCAAATATACTAATATTATTATGGTGACATCTCTTATAAGTTGGTTTGCTTGTTAAATTTAGCCCAAAAAGTGGAAAACATAAGGAAAAATTATCACAATAAATGTTGAGGTTTGGTGCTTTCCCCTCTAGCATTGCTGCCATAGGTAAGGGCTTATTACTGCCACTGATGTGAATGGATAGTAAAATATTTAAAGTGCTGCCTAAATTGACAGCGCCGGTGCTGTCTTAATGCATGGGCACTCCTGGGCAATGCCCAGGGGCCCCAGGTGCATGGGGGCCACATGATCATTTTGCATTACATCTCACTTGCCAACTGTCCCGGATTTGATAGGACAGTCACAGTTTTTACTAAGTTTTCCCAGGATGGCAATACTGGCAGCACTCATACGTCTATTTCCCAAAGACAAGCTCTGGATATGATGCTGAGCACGTGCACTCAACTTCTTTGGTCCACCATGGCGAGGTCTGTTCTGAGTGGAACCTGTTCTGTTAAACCACTGTATGGTCTTGGGCACCGTGCTGCAGCTCAGTTTCAGGGTCTTGACAATCTTCTTATAGCCTAGGCCATCTTTATGTAGAGCAACAATTCTTTTTTTCAGATCCTCAGAGAGTTCTTTGCCATGAGGTGCCAAGTTGAACTTCCAGTGACCAGTATGAGAGAGTGAGAGCGATAACACCAAATTTAACACACCTGCTCCCCATTCACACCTGAGACCTTGTAACACTAACGAGTCACATGACACCGGGGAGGGAAAATGGCTAATTGGGCCCAATTTGGACATTTTCACTTAGGGGTGTACTCACTTTTGTTGCCAGCGGTTTAGACATGAATGGCTGTGTGTGTTGAGTTATTTTGAGGGGACAGCAAATTTACACTGTTATACAAGCTGTACACTCACTACTTTACATTGTAGCAAAGTGTCATTTCTTCAGTGTTGTCACATGAAAAGATAGAATAAAATATTTACAAAAATGTGAGGGGTGTACTCACTTTTGTGAGATACTGTATATATATTTATTTGATGTTATTTATTTCATTTTTTTCCTTTCTATTATGTTTGTGTATTTTGTGAGTTTTAAAGATTTCCTTAACATTACTTTTTATGATTTATGAGTTTAGAGGCTGAAATATTGGTCTCACTCACAGCGTTGCACAATATTGTTTCGTTTATTTTTTTTGTTTTCAGCTGTTTAGTTAGTGTTAGCCTTCAACAAAATAAGCCCCAATACGTGACCAATATATGTGTTGTTTGTTGTGTTGCAGGTGTCCATATGGGACGTCAATGAGCCCCAGGCTATGTGGATGTAATTGAGAATGAAATCTATTTCTACATATTGAAAAGATAACAGATCCGTCACTGGTAAGTTATTCCACAACCAAACTTTTTGAAACATCTGCACTTTTTTTTGTCTTTAAAGTATTACTGAAGACAAAACTTTTGCTGTAGTTTTGGATAGAGTAGAGATGGATTAGAACACCTCTCAGGTTTTGCTGTCTGCGCCACCATTAAGGAGATTCTCCCTATTTTCTCTATTTGTCCTGTTTACCATTATCATTGAAAGTGAAAGTAAAAGAAAATCCTAAATTTTGGGTTGTCCCCAGAAAAAGTAATAGAGGGGAAATCTTCAGATGGGGCACTGATGGCCTGGGGGACCCCAAGGGATTCCGTTAATTTGTAGGGATTTCCTCTCACTTCCTGTTTGGCTATGGAACAGGAAGTGATGGTAAATCTCTCCCCAAATGGGCACAGATGGCAAAAAATAGACCAACAGGGGTTATAACCCTCCCTTACTCTATCCAAAATGAAAAAAAAATTGCCTATAGTTCTAATTTATGTTCCTACCTCATTGATTGTGGACAGAATAAGGACTGATTAGAGCCTCTGTTTTTTTTTTTGTTTATTTTTGCTAAAAAGGCTAATAGTGGCCATCCACATTTTTCGATAAATGACCGATTTATTTTCTGATAAGTCTCTCCTGATAGGAATAATTGATCGATAAATAGTGTGGTGCTGAATCAATACGACATAATGGAAAATATATAATACTTGATGTTCATAAAACGAAAATATACCAATAAAGAAATCTCAATTCATAAAGTGAAAAAATATAAAATAAATGCAATTTTACATTTAATTTTGAATGGCACCCCAACGCACTCTACCAGTAGTGGGCACTGTACCTGCACTGCAGCGCACCACAATGCATACAATGTGTGTTGTGGTGTGCAGGGTTTTAGGAAAATGGTTTTGTTCTTGTTTTTTGGTTGTGTTGTCAGTCTATTTAAAATGAGAAGGTGGCCTTAATGTGCAGTAATACAACTCTTATGCTGCGTACACACGGTCTGACTTTTCGTCTACAAAAGTCCGACAGAGGCCGACGGACTAAAGCTGGCTGACAATCCGATCGTGTGTGGGCTTCCCCGGACTTTCAGCGGACTTTTCCTGCCGCAAATCTGACGGACTTTAGATTTGAAACATGCTTCAAATCTTTACGTCGCAACTCCGCCGGACCCAGAAATCCGCTCGTCTGTGTGCTAGTCCGACGGACAAAAACCCACGCTAGGGCAGCTATTGGCTACTGGCTATCAACTTCCTTATTTTAGTCCGGTGTACGTCATCACGTACGAATCCGTCGGACTTTTGTGTGATCGTATGTAGGCAAGTCCGTTCGTTAGAAAGTCTGCTGCAAGTCCGCCAAAAGTCTGTCGAAAGCCTGTCGGACGGGCTGTCGGACTTTTGTAGCCGAAAAATCAGACCGTGTGTACGCGGCATAAGATGTAAATAGGTTGGCTTCACATATGTGTGCATTGCAGTAGTACAAAATTAAAAAAAACACATTAGTGCATGACACAGTAATACACTATTGGCCGTGTGGTGCATTGCGGTGCTATTTATCTTGAAAACCACTAACGCACCTCGAAAACCCAACTCAATGCATGCGCGTTTCTCGACCTACCACAGCACACAGATAAGAATATCTAAAGAATACAATTCTGTTGGTGATAGGACAATGCATTGTATTCTTTTTTTCTCTTTCTGTTTTTTGGCTGTTTTATTATTTTAAAGTTTAATTTTTTTTTAAATACCCCTGAAGTGGGCCCCCCAACCTTCCCCACCCCTGCCCTTCAAGGGTTAAATGGCAATTATTTTTAGGAGTAGATGAATAAGCCGTAATGATTACCTTAGTCCTCACTCTGGCAGACTTCCACCATACTGTTCAACCGGTCCCTTGAAACCTCTTCTCTTCAGCAATGTGGTCTGTGGTCGCATTCTGATGTAATCATGTACAATGTGGGACCAATAGTCCTACATTGTACATTAGGATGGCAAGGGCCCACCAACAATCCGGAGTGTTGGAGAGAAGAGTGCTAGAGTCTGCTAGAGCAAGGAACAGGGTAAGTATTAGAGCTTTTTCTTCTACCCCTTGAGTTGAGGAAGAGCTAACCCTTGCAGGGTGGGGGCCCACACTGCAAGAGTAGTTTTCCAGAAATCCCAGAGTTCTGGTTTAATGTGGTAATTATAATACCTGTGCACCCCCGTACGTTTGACTCTCTCTGTCAGTTTCAATAGTCTGAAGGCAAATGTTGAGACTGTGTAAAAGCAAAACTCAAGCTAGATGTTCTGTGTTTGGTCATGGATAGACTGGGGAAGATTTAGAACCTCTGTCAGGTTCTGCTGCTCTATCCATATCTATTGGGGAGACTTTCCTTCACTTCCAATGTAGTCATAGAGACAGACATAAACATCGGATATGGTCATACATAAAACATTTTTTTAAGTAGAGTGGGTAGGGTTTAGAACCTCTGTTAGGATTTGGGATTCACGTTAAAAGAGAGACGAGGTCTACAAAAGGTGTTAGCAGTCTGGTGATGTTTTAAAGGAAACCTGTACCACAAACAATTCAGAAACTTCCATTGTTGATCCAAAAACGTTTCTTGTCTGCCAGTCTTTGTCTCCAAAACCTTGAGTCACTGACCAGGAACCAGCACACAGATAGGAAAAGTCAGAACTTTTATTCCGTGTACTTCTTCCACTTTGGTGGAACATAGTGTTGTCCTGCTGGGGATATTATATTTCACTTCCTGTGTTGTAGAAACAAGAGGAAGGGAGAGAAAATCTCTCCAAAGTTGGAGCAATACTCTTTACAGTTGGCACTTCTCTGTAGGAAGATTGGATCTCTAATTCTTTTTTGGTGACCACTCATATTTTTGGATGATTCCTCACTTTTAGTCCTGGTGACAATGGTAATAATAGAGAGCTTAAATCACAGCAAATATAACCTGACAGTGGTTCTGAACCCACCCTTCTGTCCAAAACTAATAAAAAAGTTTTACCTTTAGATGTCCTTTAATAGGTCATCCATAACTTATTTCCACCAAAAGACATGTAAAGTTTCTTATTTATCCAGGTCTTCGTATAACTAGTAGTAGTTAGTCACATTCAACGGGACTTCTACTGTGGTGTTGAAGACTTCTCGTAGCTTCTCCAAGCCCTTCTCTAGTGAAGCCTTAGAATTCAAGAAGTGGCTTGTAGAAGCTACGAAACATCTCCAGGAGAAGCTACGAACCATCTCCAAAATTACAGAATAAGTCCAATTGAATGTGACCAACTACTTACATTCAGCTGGACTTCTTCTGTAATGTTAAAGACTTTTCATAGCTTTTCCAAGGCCTTCTCCAGTGAAGCCTTGGAATTGAAGAAGTGGCTTGTAGAAGCTTGTAACATCTCCAACATTACTCACATTCAATTGGATTTCTTCTGTAATGCTGAAGACTTTTTGTAGCTTCCCCAAGCCCTTCTCTAGGGAAGCCATAGATTTGAAGAAATGACTTGGAGAAGCTACGAAACATCTCCAACATTACAGAACAAGTTCAGTTGAGTGTGACCAAGTACCAGCTACACCAGAAGAAAGGTTAAAATGACTTTGAGAAAGTATTCATACTTTGATGTGAGATATAAGAACGGGACTAAACAAAAGGATGTAAAAATAATTATTTAGAAGTCCCACACCAAGGAAGTGCAGTCATGCATTGGATGGTGATGAACTGGTAATATATACTGAATTTTATTTGATGGTCTGGAGGTTTGCTGACTTTGAGTTGACATAATGGTCCCTGTTGAAGAGTTTATAATGAAGGGTAATGAGTAATGATGATTGAAATGTTCTGTTCAGTTTGTCTGTTTTTCTATAAATGTCAGATGAAAAAGTTTAGTTCTGGTTCAGGGGTTTTGTTTTCTTACTAAGCTAAAAGTTGGTAAAAATTTTCATGTCACCTATCTAAACACTGGGATTATGAAGACTTTGTGCTACGATCAAATGTCCTTAAAGTGCGCTAACTTAATTTAATATAATTATATACAACATCTGCCAATGTAGTTATGTGTCTGATGTACATTCCTTGTTTTCTCTGTGTAAATTGTGTTATGGAGCTGGTGCCTATACCCGCAAACATTGTGAAGAACTTACCTGCAATGTTTTTATGTCATGTCTGCCTCTAAGGTATTTTAGGACTTCAAACAAAGAGATGAATGTTGCACTTCAGGGCTGTATTTAAGGTTTTGCATTTTCTGAAGGCCAAACTGAATCAACAAAATGGATTGCTTTGAGCCAAGGTTAACATATTTATCATTTTTAGTGACTTCCATGGTTCTTATATTTTTTAGTGACTCTCATGGTTCTTATACATATTGGTGACTCCCATGGTACTTTAATTTTTAGTGACTTCCATGGTTCCTATACTTTTTAATGACCTACATGGTTCTTATACTTTTTGGTGACTCCCATGAGACTTATACTTTTTAGTGACTCCCATGGTTCTTATACTTTTTGGTGACTCCAATGGGTCTTATACTTTTTAGTGGCTCCCATGGTTTTTACTTTTGAAGGCTCTCATGGTTCTTATACTTTTTAGTGATTCTCATAGTTCTTACACTTTTTCGTCACTTCCATGGTTCATATACTTTTCAATGACTCCCATGGTTCTTATACTTTTTTGGTGACTCCAATGGGTCTCATACTTTTTAGCGACTCCCATAGTTCTTACACGTTTTCCTCACTTTCATGGTTCTTATACTTTTTGATGATTCCCATGCGTATTATACTTTTTTGGTGACTCCTGTGGTACTTTAATATTTAGTGACTTCCATGGTTATTAGACTTTTGGTGACTCCTGTGATAATTACATTTTTAGTGACTTCCAAGGTTCCTACACTTTTTGGTGACTTCCATGGTTCTTATTCTTTTTGGTGATCCTCTTGGTGACTCCCATGTTTCTTATGCTTTTTGATGAC
Organism: Lithobates septentrionalis; assembly: GCA_037952835.1. Taxonomy (NCBI): domain Eukaryota; kingdom Metazoa; phylum Chordata; class Amphibia; order Anura; family Ranidae; genus Lithobates; species Lithobates septentrionalis. The sequence continues at coordinate 192,184 of JBBDGP010000758.1, read as the reverse complement.
CTCCATGGGTCTTTTACTATTTGATAACTCTGATGGGTGTCATACTTTTGTTTAAATGTTTTATTAAAGATAAACAAAGGCACATGACAAAATTATAATCCAAGACATATGCAGTATGCAGTTGTGCATGGAGGCTGATTGCCTAAACTACAGAATATGTGAAAACAAAGGATCCAAAGTAGTATTAGACAAAAATGTAGTACATTTTGGGTACATATAGGCAATAACAAATAAAAATAGTATGTTTTATGTAACAGGACTGGCCGTGTTAAAGCTGAGACAACGGTAAAGTTAGGATAATACTGCTGCGATATAACATGACTTAGTAATGAGACTAGTTAAAACTAAGGGTTGATTAACTCCAAGAAACAAAACAATACGTTCTGATGTGATCCTTTGGAGAGACGCTGGTTATAAAAGTGAGAAGGGAGCATCAGAAAAAGTATGTGAGTATGCTGAATAAGGGATACTTTTCAGTGACTTCCATGGTTCTTATACATTGTCTATCACATTGCTGTATGACACTGGTCTGTGCTGCCAGATACCTGTTTATCCCTGCAACTTATAGTTACTACCCATATACTAACAACATTAATCGCTGGACTGTAAAACAATTCTCAGGACTCACCTTTCGGCCTCAGTGTATCCTCAGTAACACCATATTACTACGCCCTCTACTGGCCTCCTCCTTCCCTTCTTTTTTTGGAAGGCCAAGGGAGGATCCTACTCCCCTCCCCCACTATTGCCTGAACAAATTTTGCATTTCATCTCTCATTTGAGTATGATAAAACAATTCCTCAGGAATACCCAAATTGAAAACTAGTATACTCTTTTGGAACCAGGAATCCGTATGGTAGACAGACTGTGTCCCCTGTTTGTTGTTTTTAATTTGAATTACATGGAATGCCAAATGAACAACATATTATAACAATAATATAAATGCTTTCTGCTCACACCCACCCCTGAGGAAGGAGATACACACTCCGAAACGCGTCGGGTGCAAGAGCATTCCTCAATTGTGTATAAAATGTCTGTTATGCGTTCCATGTAACTTCTGCTACACTACTACTATGTTTTTAACGATTGAATTGAATAAACTATATTTATACTACCACACTTTTAACCTGTTTTACGTGCCTTAAAAGTACACCATTAGGGGGCTCTTTTCTTTGTTTATACATTATGGTGACTCCTGTGGGTCTTATACTTTTTGGTGACTGATTTTTTATCCTTTTGGAGACTCCCGTGGTTCTTATGATTTTTAGAGACAACCATAGTTCAACCATAGTTCTTATACTTTTTGGTCCCTCCATGGTTCTTATACTTTTTGGTGACTCCCATGGGTATTACATTTTTCTGTGACTCCCATAGTTCTTATAATTTTCAGTGACTTCCACGGTTTTTATACTTTTTGGTGACCCCCATGATTGTTATCCTTCTGGAGACTCCCATGGTTCTTATGCTTTTTAGTGGCTCCCAAAGTTCTTATACTATTTGTTCACTCTCATGGTTCCTATACTTTTTGGTGACTTTCATGGGTATTACACTTTTCAGTGACTCCAATGGTTCTTATACTTTTTGGTGACCCCTGTGATTCTTATACTTTTGGGGACTCCCATGGTTCTCATACTTTTTAGTGACTTATATGGTTCTAATTCTTTTGGTGACTTGCATGGTTCTTATACACTTTTGTGACTTTAGTGACACCTTGACTGCCCGACTCGGTACCAGGAGCATGGAAGTTGAGGGAGGCACAGGTGGGACTGCAAAGCTCGGAGACAAACATACAGGAGGCTTCCACAAGTGCTCTCTTAATGACTATTATAAGGGATCTCCCTCTCCTGGTTGCCCCTGGAAGACCTTGCTTCTTGAATGCATGATGAACAAATAGGCAGTTGGGAATTGTCTAGCATTCATCCATAACTGAAGTGTCAGTTTCGGGGGAGGGGGGGGGGGGGTTGTGCATGTCACCGAAGCAGAACTCAACAAAGGAGTAACAAAAGGCAAACTTTTTTTGGGGGATGGAAGGTGACCCCTCTTAGGTTTTTTGCTGTGTCCCTGCTAGAAAGATTCACTTTCTCTGTTTGTCCTGCTGACCATTGTCATCAAGACAGAAAGTAATGGAGAATGCACAATTTTACAGTTGGACAGGAACATGTGAGGGTAAATCTTTCAATGGGGTATGCCTGTTCCAGTGCCAACTGACTAAGAAGCAGGGTTGCCAACTGTCGGTGAATTCACAGACATTTTGTGAAATCTGTGATTTTTACATCTGTCCTTGAATGTCCATTACCGTTAATTTACTGATAATTGGCAACCCTGCTAAGGAGGGATTTATGCTCACGTTCTGCTTTATCTCCTGGAGATTGAAGCTAAATCTTCCCAGTGAGAGGCAAAAAAAAAAAAAATTGACAGGTGTTTACAAAATTTTCTAGACTATCAAAAAAAAAACCTAATGCATTAACAGCCTGGTTTGCTTTTAATTACTTGTTTTGATGCAATATGCTTGCCCGTGCATTTGAAATTTCTGCTGTTTGCAAAGAAGTCTGCTCAAATCTGATTATTGCTTTGGGTTAGCTGCCTATGCTAGTTGTCTGCAGAGTGTTTCCATGCTCATGCACATTACCTCATTGTAAGATTATTTTTTGAATGGCCACCAATCGTCACATCATCACAGTATACTGTACATAGCAGAGCTGTGGGAGGGACCCAGCTGGCCCCACCTACTACATGCTGCCCTGCAGAAAACTACAGGAGGGGGCGGAGACAAGACCAGTCACCCTGCACGAGCAGGGAGAGCAGCAGCGAGCGGTCTTTATTACAGGAAGCTCCTGCACAGAGGCAAAGTTTTATGCTGGGTTAACTCTACAGATCTTGAAGAAATGCCTAAAGCACCCCAAAATTCAAGTAAGGATATTGAAGCATAAGGGGTAGGTAACTAGCATCTTTAGAAAGAGAGGTTAGCAGTGGTAGCTGTCATGTTTCTTTCAGAACAGCTTTCCTTTAAATGGCAATCTTTTCATGTGTGACAGGAGTGTGTCTTTAAGGGAAACCTGTACTGATAGGACAGGTAGGCTGCTATTACTGATTTTTCCCTTGAAAAATGCTAGCTGCCTGGCTGTCATATTGATCCAAAGGCTTCAACATGTTCTGAGCCACTGACTCAGAACAGTTACGCAGATCTAAAGCACTGACTTAAATTTAAATTCACTTATTGCTAGCACTGAAACCCTAGACAGCCAGGAAGCTGGCATTCTCAGAAGCAGGTCAGCAGTGGAAGCCCTCGTACTTCTCTCAGTGTAGATCCCCTTTAAGAAGATCAGGCCGGGCCGATGGATGCATAATGATCGCATTATTAGCCGAAAGTGAGGCAGAACTGAGAAATGTGGCTGAAATTTAATCCATCTGTGCAAGACACCAATTTCCAGGATTCACCTCACCTGACCCCTGTGTGCAATGTACACGGAACAAGCTGTTGTTTCACACACAATTAGACCTGGCCAGAAAAATGACTCCAGATCAACTTTTTTTGACCTGCTTGAGGTGCTGTTTTTTTTTTTTTTTGTTTTTTTTTTTAGTTTTTGTTCTTGTAGGGAATAAAGGCAATTAATGTCATGGTAAGAAAAAATATATGTATTTTCTGGAGCTGTGTAGGTGAGAACCGAAGCATCACTATATACGGTTCCAGGGCTATTAAAAAAGAACTCTGAGCTTAGTACCAGTTGTATCTACAATGGCAGTAAAGCATAATGGATCCTTGCAATGGGGCCCCCTGCACTGCAAGGGTTAAATGCTTGTTTAGTCTAGGGGTGCAGGGATAAGGTGCATTACTACCCCATCCCTTGGTCTGCAGTCTCCAGCGTTGTCCTAAAGCTCCGGGCTATGGGCGATCCCTCTGGGTTATCACGCACAGTGTAGGGTTCTTGACCCAAGTAAGACAACCAGAAATAAAGTTGATATTACACTCTATCTCTGCACTATTAAACAAGCATTTAACCCTTGCGCACATCATTTATTGGATGGGGGTCCCTGCAAGCAGCTTTAAAGACCATCTCCGGCCAATGCTACACACCTTCCAACACCCCCACCCCCAGGTCCCCTTTGAGAAAGATAATGCCTGAGGTAATACCTCCGTATTGCCACATATATATGTTTGGTTGGTGGGAAGGAGTATATATATATATATATATAATATAGATGTACCACCAAATTTTGTTTTTGGCTCCTTCTGTAACCGAGGGAACAGTGATTGTTTGGCCTGGTCTGTTCAGGGTTTCACGGGCTGGGGGTTTGATTCCTTCCCCTGGAAAAAAGAAGCTTCCAGAGCTAAGGGCGTGAGATTCAAAAAGACCATCCTGGATATTTATCAGGTTCCAGCCAATCCCTGTAGAGGAGTGTCCAGAAGGGGTCCGGAAAGGTGTTAAATAGTCTGACGCACTAGAGAGAGGTTCATTCTCCCTAGGACGGGTCCAGAGTCTGAGGGGCTGCTGCCTGCAGGCAGCCTATGGACTGGACAGCTGTTCTAGAGGATTCAGCTGTATCAAGGCTGAGTGCCTGGATGGACTTTGCAGGAATCTGATTCCAGAACCTCACCAGAAGTAACCTGGTCTGGAGATGGACCGTCTCACTCAATGGGCCATGTAGGAAGGGTGCTGGAAGGTGGCACCTGTCCTGGCTACTTGTGAGTAAAGACTCTAAACTGATCCCGGGGACTGTGCAGTGTTCCAGAGCTTACACTGGGTACCAGCAATTGTGCGCAAGGTAAGGTAACCATATGCCAAAAACTTGCCTCTTGGTCTTCAGCTGTGAGGGCTTAGACTTCTCAGAAATCTGCCTCATGGTTCCCAGCTGTGAGGTATAAGACTGTCCAACCCCTACAACTACCTAAGAAAAAGATTGTCCTCTTTTATAGGAGCCAGAACGAGTGGACTGGTGCTTGGGTGGACAGGCTAGCCTCTACACTTTTGGAGAAGAACCAGCTAGTACCAGTGGCCCTCAAGGGTGTAGCACTACATATACAGTATATTAGTAATGTATTTATACTTCCCTAAGTTCAATGCCATGTATCTTGCCGGTACAGATTCTTATGCCCTGTACATACGATAGGATTTTCCGATGGAAAATGTGTGATAGGACCTTGTTGTCGGAAATTCCGACCGTGTGTAGGCTCCATCACACATTTTCCATAGGAATTTCCGACACACAAAGTTTGAGAGCAGGCTATACAATTTTCCGACAACAAAATCCGTTGTCGGAAATTCCGATCGTGTGTACACAAATCCGACACACAAAGTGCCACGCATGCTCAGAATAAATAAGAAGAGGAAAGCTATTGGCTACCGCCCCGTTTATAGTCCCGATGTATGTGTTTTACGTCACCGCGCAGAACGATCTGATTTTCCGACAACTTTGTGTGACCGTGTGTATGCAAGACAAGTGTGAGCCAACATCCGTCTCAAAAAATCCATGGATTTTGTTGTCGGAATGTCCGATCAATGTCCGACCGTGTGTACAGGGCATTAGAGTCATGACCTGGAGCGGAGCAGCTGACTAATCACCTCTTTGTAATGTAAACTTTTAACTCTAGTCTTGCGGATCCTGGGAGAACACCACTGCTGGGCAGCCAAAAGGAAGTGTCCATGTCACCCAGACACCCAAGCTGCTGACTGCCCACCACTTCTTAATGTTAACTCTCCACTATAGTCTTGCGGATCCTGAGAGAACCCCACCGTTGGACAGCCAATAGGTAGTGTCGATGTCACTCAGACACCCAAGCAGCTGACCAGTCACCTCTTCCTAATGTCAACTTTCCACTCTAGTTTTGCAGATCCTGAGAGGACCCCACTGTTGGACAGCTAGAAGGAACTGTCCATGTGACCCGCACAGTGACATGGACCCCATAGCAGGACCATCCTCCTCTTCCTCACACAAGAAGATAGAAGACTCGGACCCAGGGTGTAATGTGACTGCGGATTAAGGTGAGTATTTTGGGCATTTAGAACAGTTTTTTTAATCTACCTAGTAACTAGTTAATGGAAGGCAGGGCATGTGGTGGGATCAGAAAGCTCAGAGTTCAGCTTCAAAGACCACCCTACACCAAGTTTTTTGGATAAATTGGGGAAGATATTTGTCCTCCTGTCCCAGTGAGGTTGGTACAAGACATGACTGGACAAGAAGGCATAGGCAGTAATTAAAGCCTTGTCAGAGGTTCTAACCCTTCCACATTCTACTGAAAATTTATTTTTGTTTTTGTCTGTGTTCCCATTGAAAAGGCTTCCCATCACTTCGTCACCTGGCCACAAAAACTTGACACCTGTTAAACACAGAGAATCACAACACTCGGCACGTGAGTTATAATGTACTACACTGCAAATACTCTACATTGACTGCTACTGGAACTGTACATTGATACTGCTCAATATAAAGACACCACAGTTTGTATTGCGGTAACACTCTCTGAAATGAAATGGGTTACTGAAATGCACTAATGTGAATGGGGCCCTAAAGCTACACCTTGGGGAAATATTAAATCTACCCATTCAGCTGGGCTTCCCGCTTACTACAAGGGTTAAATGCCAATTTTCTAGAGTACCAAAAAAAATGACTTTTACTTGCCTCATCCTTCGCTTCTCCTTTTAGCCAGTGCTCCCCTCTTCTCTCCGACACGATTGTTGGCGGGTCCTCAGCGTTCTCACTTGTAGGACTGCTGGTCCTTCATTGTACGTGATGCCGGCAGAGTGAGACCGACAGAGCGCCAAACAAGAATGGCTTTGGGGGACTGGGCGAACGCAGAGGAGCGAGGGATAAGATAAAAATGTTTGTACCCCATACAATAATGCGTATTTAGCTTTGAATTTGCCCCAGAGTTCAGCTTTAACCCTTTTCTGCTCAGCCCTGGAATCCCTTTAACTGGGCCCTAAAGATTTAGATTTCCCCTCATTACCCTCTGTCCCCGTGATAATGGACAAAATGAAAGGCCACATTTCCCCAATCAGTCCACCATAAAATACCGGCAGATGATCCACACCAGGGATCGCAAAACTGTATGAGGGCCAAATTGTATATTTTACAAATAATCGTGGGGCAAAAAAAAAAATCAGAATCCCCGTCAGAGTCCCGTTTACATCAGAGTCTCCCCTTACATCAGGGCCCCCATCAGAGTCACCCTTACATCCAAGTCTTCCCTTACATCAGGGTCCCCATTAGAGTCCTCTTCCATCACAGTCTCCCCTCACATCAGGGTCCCCATCAGAGTCTTTTACATCAGATTCTCCCCTTATATCAGGGCCCTCATCAGAGTTACCCTTACATCGGAGTCTTCCTTTAGATCAGGGTCCCCATTAGAGTCCTCTTTCATCACAGTCTCTCTTACATCAAGGTCCCCATCAGAGTCCCTCTTACATCAGGGACCTCATCAGAAACCTCCTTTACATCAGCATCCCCATCAGAGTCTTTCTTGCATCATGGTTCCCATCAGAGCCCCCAATCATTAGGGTCCTCATCAGAGTCCCTCTTACATCAGGGTCTCCATCAGAGTCCCTCTTACACCAGAGTCTCACCTTAAAGTGGTTGTAAAGGTTTTTTTTTTTTTAATTAACTAACATGTTATACTTACCAAGGGTTTTGCACAGATCCTTCTTTTCTGGGGTCCCCCCTGCGGCGCTTCTGGCTCCTCCTGTTCCCAAGTGCCCCCACAGAGAGCACTGGTGCGGGTGCGCTCCCGAGTCCTGCTGCTGCTTCCATTGACACAGACAGCAGGACTCGGCCCCGCCCCCCGCTCCCGTGTCACTGGCTTTGATTGACAGCAGCGGGAGCCAATGGCTCCTGCTGCTATTAATCTATCCAATGAGGACCCGAGACAGTGGCTGGAGCTGCTGTGCTCATGGTCGTCGCTGGAACGACCGGGTTCAGGTAAGTAAAAGGGGGGTCTCAGGGGGGGGGGGGGGGTGCAGAAGGTTTTTCACCTTAATGTATAGAATGCATTAAGGTGAAAAACCTCGAGGGTTCACATACCCTTTAAATCTGGATCACCGTCAGAGTCTCCCTTACATCAGAGTCTCCCTTACATCAGAGTCTCCCTTTACAATAGTGTTCCCAACAGAGTCCCTCTTACATCATGGTCCCCATCAGAGTCCCTTACATAAGGGTCCCCATCAGAGTCTCTCTTACATCAGAATCTCCATCAGAGTCCCCCTTATACCAGAGTCTCACCTTAAATCAGGATCGCCATCAGAGTCTCCCTTACATCAGAGTCTCCCTTTACAATAGTATTCCCATCAGAGTCCCTCCTACATCAGGGTCCTCACCAGAGTTCCCCTTACATCAGGGTCCCCATTAGAGTCCCTCTTACATCAGGGACCTCATCAGAAATCTCCTTTATATCAGGGTCCCCATCTGAGTCTCTCTTACATCAGGGTCCCCATCAGATCAGAGTCTCTCTTACATCAGGGTTCCCTTTAGAGTCCCCCTTTACATCAGGGTCCCCAAAGCAGTCCCCCTTACATCAAGGTCCCTGCCCCGGCATCCCTTTACCCAGAATTTTATGTTGGGGGGGGGGGCAGAGGGGGGTGTCCTGATCACATGACATTGTTACTGGCTGGCTCCTGTCAATTAGTACGGACAGAGAGCTGTCTTTGATAGCTCGGTCCCTGTTCTGGGAGCGTGCATCAAGCATGTTCTGAGCACAGAAACCTCTACCGCCCATGGATGCGTATGTTCAGCATGTGGGCTTTAAAGCCCACCCACTTTGCCACCGCACATATGCATTACATGGGGAGCAAGAGGTTAATATTTCTCATGAGCCCCAGGATCCCCTAAACCAGTCAGTCGCGTCATCTACCCCCAGGTTTGAGTTGTACCGTGCCTCTTACCCTACAATCTACAATTCCTGTAAACCGGGGAAACAGAACATACTGCACACCTAGGTACCTTTCATCTCGCTCATCTGACCTGGTGTGTTACCTTTATAGTTTTGCATTGCTGACAGGTTTATTTAAAGGTAACCTTTCCCAAGAGAAATATGACCCTTGCTGACATTCTTCTAAAAAAATGTGCGTTGGTTTCAGTACTTTCTGAGTCACAGACCAAGAACAAGGATGCAGATCACGGAAGTCAGATATAAGTCAGAACTCCTGCTTTGCATACTTGTTCTGGGTTACTGACTTGAAGCCAGAGGAGCAACATGACGTCCGGGGAACTGGTATCTGCGGGACAGGGCAGCAATGGCCTCCTTAAATGTCTCAGGAAAGGTTTTCTTAAGGGATTGTTTACAATTTGGTTGCTCCCTGAGGAGCGGTCTGCGATGGATCACTTTTCAGAATGCGCTTGACAGCGGCTGGGATGCATTATGTCAACCCCCCCCCCCCCCCCCGCCTGTTTTAACCCCTAAAGATCCACACCACCATGCAGGGAGGGTGGTAGCGGTGGGTCACGTCCAGCAGCTGGTATTTACTGCTGAATGCGACGGGGGGTATAATTCTTGCTGCGCCATGTAGGTGCATTGCCTTAGCATTTTGGAGTGCCATTCAAGATGAATAGCACAGGGGTGCATGGTACATGTTGTTGCCACGCGCTGCAGTAACAGGGGCGTTACTATAACGCTTTACTGTAAATGGGCCGTAAAAGTTTGGATTTCCACTTATCGCTGTCCCTGTGATAATGGTCAACAACACAAACAAACAAAATGGCGCGGAAACAGTCTGCCAAAAAATATGGGGCAAAGGGTCTACATCAGGAGTCTCCAAACTTTTCACTACAAGGGCCAAATCCTATATATTACAAATATTTGTGGGCAAAAACAATTGAAATCCCCATCAGAATCCCCATAAGAGTTTTCCCTTACATCAGAGTCCTCATCAGGGAGACTTTGATGAGGACCCTGATAGGTCCCCCCTATATCAGGGTCCTCATCAGAGCCCCCCTCCTACATCAGGGCCTCCATAAGATTCCCCCCCCCCCATTAATCAAGGTGCCCATCAGAGTCATTCCTGCCTTACATTAAAGTCCCCATCAGAGTCTCCACCTACATCAGGGTCTTCATCAGAGTCCCCTTTGCATCAGGATGCTCATCAGAGTCTCACTGAGATGAGAACCCCCCATTACATCAGAGTCCCCATCAGAGACCCCCCTTTACATCAGTGTCCCCATAAGGGCCCCCCTTAAATCAAGGTGCTCATCACAGTTGTCCCCCTTACATCAGGGTCCCCGTCACAGTCCCGCCTTACTTCAGTGTCCCCAGAAGAGTCCCCCTTTAAGCAAGAACCCTATCAGAGTTGTCCACCTTACATCAGGGTCCCCATCAGAGTCCCCTCTTACATCAGGGTCCCCCCTTACATCAATGTCCCCATAAGAGTCCTCCCTTTAATGAAGGTCCCCATCAGAGTTGTCCCTCTTACATCAGGGTCTCCATCAGGGTCCTCTCCCTACATCAGGGACCCCATCAGAGCCCCCCTGCCATGAGAGCCCCCCTTTACATCAGGGTTCCCATCAGAGACCCCCCTTACATCAGGGTCCCTATCAGAGACCCCCCTTACAACAGGGTCTCCATTAGAGAACCTCTTACATCAGTGTCCCCATAAAAGCCCCCCATAAATCAAGGTTCCCATCAGAGTTGTCCCCCTTACATCAGGGTCCCCATCATAGTCCCCCCTTACATCAGTGTTCCCATAAAAGCTCCCCATAAATCAAGGTCCCTATCAGAGTTGTCCACCTTACATCAGGGTCCCGTCTTTTATCAGGGTCCCCATAAGAGCCCCATTAAATCAAGGTCCCCATCAGAGTTGTCCCACTTACATCAGGGTCCCCATCAGAGTTGTCCCACTTACATCAGAGTCCCCATCATAGTCCCCCCTTACATCAGGGTTCCCATAAAAGCTCCCCATAAATCAAGGTCCCTATCAGAGTTGTCCACCTTACATCGGGGTCCCCTCTTTTTCAGGGTCCCCATAAGAGCCCCCATTAAATCAAGGTCCCCATCAGAGTTGTCCCACTTACATCAGGGTCCCCATCAGAATTTTCCCCCTAAATCAGAGTCCTCCATTACATGGAAGTGGGGGGGGGGGGGTTTAAAGCAGAGATCATAGGCAGCCTCTGCTGACCTTAATCCTCAATCTGTGCACAATGAGGATACGCCACTGGCTATAGCAGCGGGGCCGGATTCAATTTTGAAGCGGGCTGGATGTGGCCCTTGGACCGTAGTTTGCCGACCCCCCTGATCTACATCTTCACTAATCTACTCTTTAATTTTTTTTTTAATTCTTATTTATTAAAATGTATTTTTTAAAAGGTATCAAAAACAGATTATTCTTTTATTTTTATCTGTCACCTTTTTTTTCTTAAAAGTGCCGCATGGAATAAGAGGAGACAGACGGCGTGTAGTGTGGCCTGCAGACACAGATAAAAAATAAAAAAAAGGATAGAAAAGGAATCGTTTAGCAAGGGCAGTCATCTCACGCGTTTCGGCATCCATGAAAATAATGGTAAATAGGGGGGTGGGGGTGGGGGGGTTATAAAGCACTTCTGATATCACAAAGCAGCATTTGCATGTGAGTAGCCAGAAGTCGGGTGTTGAACAAAGGCAGAAGAGGAGATGGGAAATTGCAGAGTAAGAAGTGGCTGTGCTGGATGCCAGACATTCCTGGCCTGCTGATGTCAGATTGTGCATATTTCCCAGCCTGTGGTCAGAACAGGGTGTTTCAGGCACTCACGTACGTTTAGAGGATCCTGAAGACGAAGGGAAAGGTTTTCTGGGTGAATTTATTTTATAATGGTACAGCGCTGGCAGAAGAGGCTTACGTGTCAACGTTTCCATTACGAGCCCCCCAAAAAAAAGGGTTGGGGGGGTATTCGTTATTTAAAGAGAACTTAACATAGATGTAAATCTGACCTGACATTGCATTTGCTCAAGCATTGTATATAATAAACAATTGGATTTTTGCTTTTTACAAGAATAACCCCTTTTTTTCACCCTTTTTTTGCATCTTGGTGCTGCTGATCTCCTGTAGCCACTTCCTGTCTACATGCAGACGCTCCAGCACCAGCTGCAAACCTTTTTTTGTTTTAGAGTAGGCTATCGCTCCTTAAAGCAGAACTAAACTGTATCTGAGCACCACTAAAAAATTTTTAAAAAAAATTAAATTAATTCATTTCTATGATTCAAAACAAACTCACCCATCCATCCGTGTCTCCATGCTTTATTTTGTTAGGAAATCACTATGAAAAACGCCTCCCCCCCTACCATCGCATTTCTAGCCGCAGCCATCTTGAATAAGGGCGGATGATTCATGCAGCTTCATGGAATCCATCTGCCCTAAGCTCAGACATGCAGGTGTTCTGTCAGATTAGCAAACCCGTCAGATCAGCGAACGGAAGTGACGTTCCGTCACCTGCGCATGCGTTCCACCGCTACCAGGTTTGCCATAGTTGCCAACATTCAGAAAAAATGTATAGGGACACTTTTTTGTCTGTAGGCGGCGTATTGTTATAATTAGGGGACGGGGCATAGCGTTGTAGAGGGGGTGGGAAAATGGGAACGAAAGGGGCGTGGCGTGAACTAAATACTGGGCGTGGCTTAAAGGGGTGTGGTTAGAGTCTGAGATGAAAGAGGGATGGGGGGAGAAGGAAGAGAGGGATGGAGGGAGAAAGAAAGTGAGAAAGAGATAGGGAGAGAAGAAGGAGAGAGACGGAAGGAAAGAAAGAAGGTAGGTAAAGCAGATAAAGATACTCCAAACACGTGGTGTTGGCGCTTCAATCATCACAGCACCATGGTTGGTATGGTGTCAGGATGATTGAAGCGCATTATTTCTTATATTACATTGTAATATAAAGTGAAATAGTTCAACTCACCATAATGCAGAATCAGTGGGAGCAATGAGTGTGTCACCCGCCACGTCGCCTGCCACCAGATGCAGGACGTCACTTGTCACCACAGATACAGCGCATTTTGTCACCACAGATGCAGCTGGTCCATGCTGCTCTGTATCGGTGATTCGGTCTCTGCGCCATTTTCAAAAGACCAGCTCTCGTGGAGGCCTAAGGGAAGAAAAAAGAAGCGGAGCCTGGGTGACAATGAAAGCGGCTGCCAATAGAAATGGAGCAGCCACCTGGGCTCTGCCTCTTGTATGGGCAGTGGAGACAGTTCTTTAGTGCCAGCCCCGGACCTCTAGCGGAAATGTGAAATTTCCCAGGACATGGTAAGACTGGGACAAGGGTCTAAATATCGGGAATGTCCCGGGAAATTCGGGACTATTGGCAACTATGGGTTTGCTAATCTGACAGAACTCCTGCAGTCAGAAGGCGGCATCGGACATCTTACTACACCCAGCTACGTCTTGAATTTCAGCGTAATTTTAGCAATAAAGTGAGTGTATATCAATAAATATAGTATATTGACATCTGTGCTGCTGTTTTGGTGTTACATTTTGAAAATAAGCTGGACGCCAGCAGTAGGAAGGTGGCGGAGGCCATGTTGGTACACCCCGCAACTGGTGTAACTGGTTCCCAAAATAGTGTCAGTTATGCCGTGTACACACGAGCGGACTTTCCGGCATACTTGGTCCGGCGGACCAGAGTCCGCCGAACAATCCGACCGTGTGTAGGCTCCGGCAGACTTTTCCGGCTGACTTTTTCCCAAATGCCCGCCGGACCTAGATTTGAAACATGTTTTAAATCTTTCCGTCAGACTCAGTTTCTGGCGGAAAGTCCGCTCGTCTGTGTGCTGGTCCGACGGAAAGCCCGCTCGTCTGTATGCTGGTCCAACAGACCAGATACGACGCAAGGGCAGGGTATTGCATTTCGCGCTCGCTGCTATAGGAAAAACAAATTTTCCTATTGCGGCGAGCGCGGGGCATACCAGGCCCTTAGGTCTGATATGGATTATAAAGGGAAGCCCCTACGCCGAAAAAACGGCGTGGGGACCCCCCTAAGATCCATACCGGACCCTGATCCGAGCATGTAGCCTGGCCGGTCAGAAAAGGGGGTGGGGATGAGCGAGCGCCCCCCCCCTCCTGAACCGCACAGGCCGCATGCCCTCAACATGGGGGGTGTGTGAGGTACCTGGTAGTTGAGCCTGACTGGTAGAAGGAGACCTCTCTTAAGCGCTGGTTCAGGAGCTGCTGGAAGTGGGAACAGTGGTCTCCTGAGCACAGTGGGTAGGAGGGCCTGATGCAGGTTCCAGCAGAAGCAGACACCGGAACTGGAAGAATGTTCCTCAGGGATGGCTGAGCTGTGGATGCAGGTAACTGGTGCAGGCCGGTAGGTAGGCTGGCAGACAGATGCGAAGACAGCAGCTGGATGCAAACAGGCAGGCTGGAAGCAGCGTTACAGGACACAGGCAAGCAAGGTCAGACAGTCCGTATTTGGCAGGAGATCAGGCAGGGTATAAACAGGAGGGATGATCCAAGGGTAGTCAGACAGGCAGGAGTTCGGCAACGGGTAGCAGAGTAAACAAGGTCAGACGAGCCGGGTCGGATAGGAGACTGGAGAATGGTCAGGCGTAGCCGGGTCAATAGCAAATAACAAGCAGGCAGATACAGGAACTTTCAGGTGCAGAGCTGCAGACGAACAGCAGCTAACATGAGTACCTGTCACTCTTTTAAAGGCCCTTTGGCGCCAAATGGCGCTAGCGCGAACGGGCGCGTGCACGGGCGCGCGCGCACCCGCGAACGCGCGAACGCGCGTACGGGCACCCGCGGGAGCGCGCCGGCGCCCCCTGGTGGGGATTTTGGCTGAATTTGTCTAGAAACATTCCTTGTGGACCTACGTGCACGCAGATTCACCCGACGACTGCTGACATGCCCCTGACAGGGTGGGTGCTTTGGGGGTGGGGGCGCCCTGCGGGGCCCTCCCACCCCAAAGCACCTTGTCCCCATGTTGATGAGGACAAGGGCCTCTTCCCGACAACCCTGGCCGTTGGTTGTCCGGGTCTGCGGGCGGGGGGCTTATCGGAATCTGGGAGCCCCCTATAATAAGAGGGCCCCCAGATCCTGGCCCCCCACCCTATGTGAATGAGTATGGGGTACATGGTACCCCTACGCATTCATCTAGGGAAAAGTATCAATAATAAAACACACTACACAGGTTTTTAAAATAATTTATTAAACAGATCCGGGGGGGTCTTCCTCCGGCTTCCGGGGTTCTTCTTCCGGCTGTCTGCCGCAATATCGCAGTGCCGCTATAAGTCGCTGATAGCCGCTATTATTAGTAAAATATAAAAAAATTAAAATAAATCCATATAGAGTTGTGCTCATAAGTTTACATACCCTGGCAGAATTTATGACTTCTTGGCCATTTTGAATGATAACACAAAAACTTTTCTTTCACTCATGGTTAGTGTTTGGCTGAAGCCATTTATTATCAATCAACTGTGTTTACTCTTTTTAAATCATAATCACAGCAGAAACTACCCAAATGACCCTGATCAAAAGTTTACATACCCCAGTTCTTAATACCGTGTATTGCCCCCCTTAACATCAATGACAGCTTGAAGTCTTTTGTGGTATCTGTGGATGAGGCTCTTTATCTTCTCAGATGGTAAAGCTGCCCATTCCTCTTGGCAAAAAGCCTCCAGTTCCTGTAAATTCTTGGGCTGTCTTGCATGAACTGCACGTTTGAGATCTCCCCAGAGTGGCTCAATGATATTGAGAATGAGATGGCCACTCCAGAACCTTCACTTTATTCTGCTGTAGCCAATGACAGATCGACTTGGCCTTGTGTTTTGGATCATTGTCTTGTTGGAATGTCCAAGTACGTCCCATGTGCAGCTTCCTGGCTGATGAATGCAAATTACCCTCCAGTATTTATTGATAACATACTGCATTCATCCTGCCATCAACTTTCACCAAATTTCCTGTGCCTTTGTAGCTCACACATCCCCAAAACATCAGCGATCCACCTCCGTGTTTCACAGTAGGAATGGTGTACCTTTCATCATAGGCCTTGTTGACTCCTCTCCAAATGTAGTGTTTATGGTTGTGGCCAAAAAGCTTAATTGTGATCTCATCACTCCAAATGACTTTGTGCCAGAAGGTTTGAGGCTTGTCTCTGTGCTGTTTGGCGTATTGCAAGCTGGATACTTTGTGGCATTTGTGTAGTAATGGCTTTCTTCTGGCGACTCGACCATGCAGCCCATCTTTCTTCAAGTGCCTCCTATTTGTGCATCTTGAAACAGCCACACCACATGTTTTCAGAGAGTCCTGTATTTCACCTGAAGTTATTTGTGGGTTTTTCTTTGCATCCCAAACAATTTTCATGGCAGTTGTGGCTGAAATTGTAGTTGGTCTACCTGACCGTGGTTTGGTTTTAACAGAACACCTCATTTTACACTTCTTGATTATTCTTGATTATTCTTGATCTGACCCCCCTAAAGTCTGAAGGACAGTAAGCTGAAAAGTTTAGAGATCCCTGGCCTAGATCCTTCTTTTGCTTCCTGTCCTGTTCTCTGCTGCCTTGTATCTGCTCCCTCCTGATCCCAGTTTTGTTTCCCCATTCCCATCTGCTCCCTTCACCTCCAGTTTTCCCTGTGTTTCTGTGTTCCCCATTTTGTATATATTGTACATAGTTGATAGGTTTTCTTTTTGTTAGTTATTTGGATATTCTCTCACTGTGTGCTGGAGTTTGGAAGGATTTAGTTTCACGGTAAATACAGTCTGGTCCCAGTTTCCGGAGTGTAGTAGCCACGCAGATCTGGCCATCTCTGCTGCTGATTCCTGACAAAGGGGAGGGAGAACGATCTTATCAATCAAGGATTTAGAGAATGAAGAGTAGACTGCATCAGATTTCATTCATTTGATTTATATTACGTGGGATTGTTTTTTTTTCTTTTTTAAACCCTTCACTTATGTGTTATAGCACAATAAGCTGCATGTTAACGTGCAGCCCATTCATAATGCCAATACTTGTCAACAGACCATAAAAGGCACATGGCCTTTTTGGGGCAACAGCTTACCATTGGTCACTACTACCTGGTGTGTTGGGCAGTCATTCACAATGAATAAAACCTCAATGCACAACCCTAGGACATGTGTTACCATACATTACCGCAACGCAAAAGTTTGACTGGGTCTTTAACCACTTGCCAACCAGTCATGTACCTGGTACGTCACTGAACTTCAAGTGGTTGTACCGGGATGATACCATCATCTGGTACTGTGTTTTAGAGCCAACAGTTGTCCACTGGTTTTCCCGAACGACCAGCCGGCGCTTCCAACTGCTAATCACACAGCTGATCAGCTCTGTGATATAGTAACCTGGAAGCGATAACCTTACATCACTTCTGCTTTACCCAGATGTAAACGGCGCCATTTTAAAAAATCCACAGCATTTGATCACACCGACCTTGTTGTGATCAAAAGCTTTTAAGGTCTCTAAGACCCCAGATCTCTCCATAAAGAGTACTTGTCATGTGCCTATTACTGTCACAAGGGATGTTTACATTCCTTTTGACAGCAATAAAAGTGATAAAAAAAAACATTAATGTGACATTGTAAAAAAAAAACACACACCTGATACTACACGAACACTACAGCTTATAGAGCGCAATAGAAAAGACTGGACGCACATAGTGAAACTCTTGTGCAGCTTTTTTAACCATTTTTTTTTATCAGCGGAAACTAGGGTTGCCACCTCATCCCTTTAAAACCGAACACATATTAATTACACAGGTTATGTGGCTGATTAAGGTGGTAATTAAACTCACTTAGTGTCTTATCTGAATTAAATTAGCCTTGGAACCTGTGTAATTAATATGTGTTCGGGTTTAAAGGGATGAGGTGGCAACCCTAGTGGAAACGGTTTTTCCGTCAGAATAAACTCTGACGTTTTTTTCGACGGAGTTCCGCTGAAACGGACTTGCCTACACACGATCACACCAAAGTCTGATGGTTTAGAACGCGATGACGTACGACGGGACTAGAAAAAGGAAGTTCAATAGCCAGTAGCCAATAGCTGCCCTTGCGTTGTTTTTGGTCCGTCGGAACAGCATACAGACGAACGGTTTTCCCGATAGGAACTGATTCCATCGGAAAGATTTGAAACATGTTCTATTTCTAGGTCCCTCAGAATTTTCGAAAGATAAAGTCCGATGAAGCCCACACACAATCGGAATGTCCGATGGAATGATTCCGTCGGACCTTTTCTGCCGGAAAGTCCGGTCGTGTGTAGGCGGTATTAAAATAGTTTTTTTTATAGGGGAACCCTTGATAAAACCAATTCATTGGGGACAGGTTAGAAAAATGCCGCCTTTACAGTGGTGGTCAGATTGCCCTCCTTACCACCCAGATAGTAAGCAATTGAGCTGCAAGTTTCAAAATGACTTGCTAAGCTATTGCTAGACTTGCCAGGCTTCACAAGTTTGTTGCACAATTGACTCCAGATCAACTTTCTTTGTAAACATACTGCAAGCCTGCTGCAAGTTCTGGTTCAGTTATGTTGTGCAATAGTCATCCCACCACAGGAGATACTGTGACTTGCAGAGCTCTTGCTGTAGACTCACCACTGCAACTTTGCTTTGGCTAGAGACTTGCCATGCAAATTTGCTACAAATTGTAAAAGTGTCAACTAGAACTTGTGCTTCAAGTGCTCTTCAAGTGTACAACTTGCCAGTGAAAATGTGCAACAAGTTAACAAGACTTACAGTTCAACACTGCCACAAATTTGTGTCAAGTTATCCTTGCTATCTGGGCAATAGCTAAAAACATCATTGGTGTCATGCCACTGGCTCTGCCATGTGCTATTGGCCCCCGAAGCTATGCAGGCGCCATCAAATGGGAGGTCAATCAACCAAGGTTCAAAGAAACCCCTAAAAACCTCTGGAGGAACCCTAGAATTCCCTGGTTGGGGATGGCTGCTTTATTGCATCAGACCTCAGTGTCTGAGGCCCCATAGAGTACAATGTCTGTTACTTAATAACATAAAGGACTGTATGTTGAGGACATTCTGCTGTACAGCCTGAGGTAGGGAGGCAAGTATTTAGAAGACTAACACCAAGGAGTAAATAAAGCACTACCGATATACTGTATTAATAAATACAAATAAGTTCATTCATTTTATAAATGTATGGAAAAAGACCAGTATTTAACATTTTAAATGAAACTCAAATTTGCAGTTTATTTTATTTTTTTTTACAACATATGGCAGTGTCCAGGTTCACATGACCTAGTTTTCATAGATCCCTGCGGAGGAATTCACTAAGAATACGCTCCGTTCCTTTTTTAAACTCTTGACAGTCCTTGAACAACGCTTGTTCTATTTCTGGTCCGTCAAATGTTTGATAACAGTCTTAAGCAGTCAGCTACTAAGTACCAACCTCAAAAAAGGTCTTTATTTATTTTTTCTATTTTACAGTGAGTTCCATAGAAGTTATGAAACCTTCTAGTTATTGTCAGGATGAAAAAAAAAAGACATTCGTCTTTTGAATTTAGCCTTACAAAATGCATTCTCATGAGACAGTATAACCATGGGGGTTTTTGGATGACTAAAGGAATCAAAAAGCTCTCCAACTGAATCTACGTAGGACAGTAGAGCCTTCTTAGAACAGAAGATCTTCTCATTTCTCATTCTAACACATATCCCAAATATAATTCCTCATTTTAGAACGGTGGGAAGAACCATACAAATCATTCCTTTATGACCCAACAGCCAAATGCACATTCGGAACCACTGGTTCAAACATAGCCTAATATATAATTATAGAGCCATTTATTCCAAACTGCATACAGATGTTTTGGGCTATTTGATCATCTTGGGTGCAGTTTATAGAAACCACAGCTTCTATGGAGAAGGACTTGGGACCCAACAAGACAGTATAAAGGCCCATGCACATAGTTGAATGGTTTTTACTAGGGATGAGCTGCTGGTTCAGTCTGAGCCCATGTTCATACTGAAATGTTCCTGTTTGGAGGTTCTGCAAACGGTCAAACCAAAATAGTGTTGGGCCGGCTCTGGCATGGATCATGCAAAAAAAACAAGAAAAAAAAAGTGTAAGGTCTTCCAAAAACCCACATCAGGGGGACCTAGTTTTCATAGATCCCTGCGGAGGAATTCACTAAGAATACGCTCCATTCCTTTTTTAAACTCTTGACAGACCTTGAACAAAGTTTGTTCCATTTCTGGTCCATCATGGTTCCGAATGTGCATTTGGCTGTTGGGTCATAAAGGAATGATTTGCATAGTTCATCCCACCGTTCTAAAATGAGGAATTATCTTTGGGATATATGTTAGAATGAGAAATGAGAAGATCTTCTGTTCTATCAAGGCTCTACTGTCCTACGTAGATTCAGTTGGAGAGCTTTTTGATTCCTTTAGTCATCCATAACCCCCATGGTTATACTGTCTCATGAGAATGCATTTTGTAAGGCTAAATTAAAAAGACGAATGTCTTTTGTACAAGCATGCAGCCTGGCTGGCCAGGAAATAAAACCATACTGGGAATCCCACTGTGTGAAAAGGCAAAAGGGCACGTCACTTTGCTTTCCTTCACTGTGCCTCTATAGGCTAGGCCTTTTGGCTAAGTCAGGGGCAATTTTTGTTACCAGGCCCCAGGGCCTAGCCAGGTACCGGCAATATTTATTTAATTTATTTTTCGCCTCACATTTTGTCACTTTGCACTTTTTTCTGTGTTTCTTTTCTAACTAAGATGGAGGGCGTGGGTCCTTGGGCCTACCCTGAAGTCTAGGGGGTGGATGTGTGGTCATTAGGTTCCTTCCTCTCCTACAGTGGGAGGAAGGGCGGGTGTCCCTCTTCGGGGGAGCCCATCACTTATTACTAATTGGTTAGCTGTGGCTGACCATTAGGAGAGGGGTCTGCCAGGCCTTTTGGCTAGGTGGACTAAATTGAGCATTGCCCCTGTCTGGAGCCTTGGACAAGAGACACACCCTTAAAGTGTTACTAAACCCAGGACCCTGTATTTACTATACCTGTTCTCCCACAGTACACAGAGCATGAAAATGCAATTATTTGGGTAAATATAAAATGCTAAATACCTTTTACTCATCAGCAGTATATAGCAGTCTTGTGACTTCTATCAGTGTCCAGCGCACTGATTAACCCTTGTAGGAGGGGTTTTCATTCTCCTCTGATTGTCCAATGAGGCTGCAGGACCCCTGACCCTCTGTCTGGACAGTGCTGATCGGCCCTGTGCTGATCACATGCACTCTCCCAACGCTCTGTTCTATCAGCAGATAGATTGGGGACAGTGAAAGAGGGGGAGGATGAGAGAATACAAGATCAAACAGCCTTTTTTACACAATGCAAAGGATTACAGAATGATTTTACTTTTGTGGGTTTAGTAACACTTTAAATGCACTTTTTTTGCACACTTAGGTGTTTTTGTTTTTTGTGCACCACTGCTGATATAAAATAAATTAGGCCACATGCCCCCTACATGGGGATTACCTTGCCGAAGGGGATCTCCCTGGCAAAGCATTGTGTCCCATGTTTAATGAGGACAAGGGCCTCTTCTCCATAACCCTGGCCCGGTGGTTGTGGGGGTCTGGGGAACTTAACAAAATCTGGATGCCCCTCAAAACACCACCCCTCGACTCATTCACAAACAAACAAGTAAACCGTAAATAAACACACTGATACTTTTTGACAAGGCCTTTAATTAAAGAAAAAAAAATCCCACGATGTACAGTAAATCCACCGCCAATCACTTTGTCCAGCGATGCAGGTCCACGTCTGTCATGATGAACGATGTCTGGCAAAAGAAAAATGTCTCATGGACACGATCACCAGATAAAATGAATACAGTGACCACATATGAGGATTAGGTAGCTGTGATATACCGTATATACTCGAGTATAAGTCGTTCCGAGTATAAGTCGAGGCCCTAATTTTATCACAAAAAAAATGGGAAAAACGTATTGACCCGAGTATAAGACGAGGGTGAGAAATGCACATCTACTGTAAGTGGAAAAGAGGGTCAACAATGCCTATTTGCAGCCTCACTGTGCCTATTTGCAGCCATAGGTCCCCCGAACTTCAAACTTGGTAGTTAAGGGTTCCTAGATGCCCCCTAGCTGCAGCCAAAATTTGGGGTCTCTGAACCCAAAGGGTCCCGAAATGACATTGCTGCAGATGGACACAGTTAACCGACTTGGGGCCCCGTATCTTGGGGCCACTTAATGCTAGGAACCCCCAAATTTGGTGTACAAACCCAGTGGAACTAGCACCGTTAAATATCCAAAGCTAGAGTTTCTAGCACCAAGTGGCCCCGAGATACAGGGCCCCAAAAATCGGTTCAGAAAATGTCAAGCACTTTTCTGCAACAGAGAATGACATTTTCCGAACCTAGTTTGGGGCCCCGTATCTCGGGGCCACTTGGTGCTAGGAACTCCAGCTTTGGATATGTTCTGGTACCAGTGCTACTGGGTTTACATGCCAAATTTGGGGTTCCTAGCACCAAGTGGCCCTGAGATACGGGGCCCCAAATTCAGTTCGGAAAATGAAATTTTTTGCTGCAGAAAAGTGCTTGACTCGAGTATAAGTCGAGGGGGGCACTTTCAGCACAAAAAAATGTGCTGAAAAACTCGACTTATACTCGAGTATATACGGTAGTTAATTTTTGTTTTTGCAGTTCATACTGCATTAAGCAAGCATGAAAAAGTCCCATCAAAAATGTTGACGTCCCAGTATTAGCTGCATGCTGTTTCCTTGGAAGTGCCGGAATGGACAATGTAGAGCAGAACTGAGTTTCCGTTCTCTGCTGCTGATTGAGGCGGTAGAAGAGGTTCCGAGCGCCTGTTGTTCACATGTGGTGTGACTTCCCTGGCTCAGCCGGCTTTTTCACACCAGAAGAGAGGGCACCGCGTACTCTTCCCCTGGGCTAAAAACAGCGAGCGCACAGTGGCCGTAATGAGCCGCAGCTGGGGAAAGGCTGAGCTATCTGAGACGCCTCGTGTTTTTATATATCTCAGTGTAAATCTGCAGATCTAAATAGTATCGGGGGAACACACTTTAGAAGCGGCGTCACTTTGTTCATATGAGGCCGGACAAAGCCGTTTCGAGTAAAACTGTTCTTATAGAGGATAATAGGACTTATTTAAAGCTGAAATCCAAGCGAGTATAGGAAATGCTAATTAACTTTAATTCTTAACTCTCTTAAGTAAGCCTGAGATCTTACAGCTAATGTAAGTACCTGAATTTGTCTTCATACACTATATTACCAAAAGTATTGGGACACCTGCCTTTACACGCACATGACCGTTAATAGCATCCCAGTCTTAGTCCGTAGGGTTCAATATTGAGTTGGCCCACCCTTTGCAGCTATAGCAGCTTCAACTCTTCTGGGAAGGCCGTCCACAAGGTTTAGGAGTGTGTCTATGGGAATGTTTGACCGTTCTTCTAGAAGCGCTTTTGTGAGGTCAGGCACTGATGTGGACGAGAAAGCCTGGCTTGCAGTCTCTGTGCAGGCCAGTCAAGTTACTCCGGGAACAGGAAGGGGCCATCCCCAAACTGTTCCTACTAATTTAGGAACATGAAATTGTCCAAAATGTCTTGGTATGCTGACACCTTACGAGTTCCCTACACTGGCTCTAAGGGGCCAAGCCCAACCTCTGAAAAACAACCCCACACCATAATCCCCCCTCTACCAAATGGTTTGGACCAGTGCACAAAGCAAGGTCCATAAAGACATGGATAAGCGAGTTTGGGGTGGAGGAAATTAATTGGCCTCTACAGAGTCCTGACCTCAACCCGATAAAACACCTTTGGGATGAATTAGAGCGGAGACTGCGAGCCAGGCCTTCTCGTCCAGCATCAGTGCCTGACCTCACAAATCCGTTTCTGAAAGACTGGTCCAACATTCCCATAGATACACTCCTAAACCTTGTGGACAGCCTTCCCAGAAGAGTTGAAGCTGTTATAGCTGCAAAGGGTGGGCCAACGCAATATTGAACCCTAAGGACTAAGACTGCAATGCCATTGAAGCTCATGTGTGTGTAAAGGCAGACGTCCCAATTCTTTTGGTAATATAGTATAATATTTTCATGTAGTCTCCTAAAAAGTCGTATTCAGACTGGGAGATCAAGAGCAGGCAGTAGTAGCCAATCAGGCATTGCTAGAGTGCAATGGGGAACATTCTGAATGAAGGAGAGAACAGAGAGACCTAATCAGTGCACTGCTTCTCCTTCACTGTCCAGTTAGGGGGCTTTAGGGCTCAGCACAGAGTAGCCTAGATCAGTAGACTGTTCAGGGGTTCTTGATCAAGATACTGCTCCTGCAATGAAGTTTAAAGTGGAATTCCAGCTTAACCCTAACTACCCTTAAAAATGTCCCTTCCCCCCTTTAACACCTATGCTTACTAACCTGTGTAAGAAAGGTGTATATACTTTCTTGTTTCAAGTCTGGTCACGTGATTGGCTGACATAGGTGAGCCGGATCACGTGACTGCACTGGAGCGGCCCGAAAATAGGAAAGTATATGCATTTTTCTTTCACGGGTTAGTAAGCAGAGGTGTTAGGAGGGGGGATGGAGAGTAGTTGAGGTTAAAGTGGTGTTCCGGCCGAAATTATACTTTTTAAATAAAAATACCCCTATAATACACAAGCTTAATGTATTCTAGTAAATTTAGTCTGTAAACTAAGGTCTGTTTTGTTAGTTTATGGCAGTAGTTTGTTATTTTATAAACTTACAGCAGGCCGTGGCCATCTTAAGTGTGGGCATCGGAAGCCAGACTGTATTTCTTCCTGGATCTCATCCTTGCAGATCTCGCACATGCTCAGTGCAGCACGAGCAGTGTAATAGGTTTCAGGTCAGGTTTCCATAGCAACGGCAGTTTCAGAGGAAGTTGCCGCCCCTTCCCAGAAGGCATTGCAAACAGGAAATGATGCGATGGGCCGCGGCCAGGGAGGAGGAAGTGAAAAGTGAATACAGCAGATATACAGTAGGTGCTGAGAAAAAAAATAAAAAAAAATCCAATTTGTTTACAGTGCACAGTTTAGTGAGGGATGCTGAAGAGTTGTAAAAGTGGGTGGAACGCCACTTTAAGCTGGAATTCCACTTTAGGGATCTGGCTGTGCTCCTTTGTAGAGTAGCCTTGATCAGTAGGCGAGCTGAACAGAATTACAAATCCTTTGGCAGGTTAAACAATTACAATTCATTCGATAATATTCAGCATGTTGCTTGTTTAACAAAGCTCTGTAACTTTCAGGGCAGAGTGACGGGTTTTCTTGCCAGTGTGCAACCTCTCCTCCCTCTTGACTCTCTACCTTCCCAATGCTTCACCTCAACTCAGGGGAGGACTGACAACTCATGGGGCCCCCGGGCAATAGGAGATTATGGGGCCCCCAGGCAATAGGAAAAGATTTTGGGGCACCCGGGCAATAGGAGATTATGGGGCCCCCAGGCAATAGGAGATTATGGGGCCACACAGTATACACACACACATACAGTATACAGACACACAATATACACACACAGTATACACACACAGAATACACATACACACACTGAAAAGGTACTGGAGAGGCGGGGCAGTTATAATCTTGGGATTTTTAAAAAAAACACAGATTTTTACATACTGTTCCTGGTTTTATTGAGGCTGGCAACCCTGATGGGGCCCCTTAGTGGCATGGGGTCCTCGGGCAGTGCCAGAGTGCCCGAATGGTCAGTCCGCCCCTTCTTCCACTCCATTACTGTGGGAGTCAAACACTGTGTAAGCTCTGTTTTACGTGGTGTTGGAGCTTACACAGGGTTGATGAAGTCACCCTCTCCCTCACAAAACAGTTTGGGCTTGGTGAATGCCTACTCAGGCCCGAAAAACGGAATGCCGGGTGGCGGTCACATGTTCCCCCATACTGGGAAGTACTGAGCATTCCGTAGAGGCTCAAATCAATAAAACAGCAGAGGAGCATAGAGGAATGGTATGTATAGGTGAATCAGGGGTGGGCTAGTAAGAGACCTGAATGGGCAAAATTACAAAATTGTGCAAAATGCTAAAACCTATCAATTTAGAAGGTCCTTTCCAACGAGTACAATAAGCTTAGGCTGGGGCTGCTGTAATAATAAATCTCTTTGGATGTCCATGACCCAGGAGGAGAGACCTACACTTACCATTGTCCAAAGTTCACAGTCAAGGCTCTGATGTCTCCTGAATTTCCTAAGTGAAAAATAGAGAGAGATAGGGAGAGGGGGGGGGGGGGGGGATAGAGGGAATAATAATGAGGGGGAAAGAGAGGAGGGGGGGGGGAGAGAGAGAGAGACGGGGGGGGGGGGTAGATGGAAAGTGATGGAGTGAGAGGGATAGATAGAGGGAAAGAGACAGGGGAAGATAGACAGATATAGAGGAGGAGAGAGGAAGAGATAGAAAGTGGGGGGTGAGAGGGAAAAATGAAACAAGGAGATCAAATGGAGAGAGAGGGAGAGAGGAAGTAAAAAAAGGAGAGAGAGAAATATTGAAATAGAAGGGGAAGAGAGAGAAAAAAAGAGAAGGAGAGAGAGAGAAAACGAGAGGGAGAAAGTGAGATAGAGAAGGGAGATGAGAGAGATGAAAGAGAAGGGGGAGAGGGATTAAAAGAGGAGGGAGAGAGCGAGAAAGAGAAGGTGGGAAGAGAGAGAGAGAAATGAAAAGAAAGGGAGAGAGAGAGATGACAAGAGAAAGGGGGAGAGGGAGAGAGGGAGATAGAGAAGGGGGAGAGAGATGACAAGAGAAGGGTGGAAGGAAACGAGAAGGGGAGCGAGAGAGAGGAAAAGAGAAGGGGAGAGAGAGGGGAAAAGAGTAGGAAAGAGAGAGAGGAGAGAATAAAAGAGAAGGGGGAGGAGAGAGGAAAAAAGAGGGAAGGGGAGAGGGAGGAAAAGAGAGGGAGATAGAGAAGGGGGAGAGAGAGATGACAAGAGAAGAGCAGAAGAAAAGAGAAGGGGAGAGAGAGAGGAAAAGAGAAGGGAGGAGAGAGGAAAAGAGAGGGAAGGAGAGAGAGAGGGAGAAAGAGAAGAGGGAGAGAGAGGAAAAGAGAGGTAGATAGAGAAGGGGGAGAGAGATAGGGAGAAAGAGAAGAGGGAGAGAGAGAAAAAGAGAGGTAGATAGAGAAGGGGGAGAGAGAGAGGGAGAAAGAGAAGAGGGAGAGAGAGAAAAAGAGAGGTAGATAGAGAAGGGGGAGAGAGAGATGACAAGAGAAGGGCGGAGGAAAAGAGAAGGGGAGAGAGAGAGGAAAACAGAAGAGAGAAGAGAGAGGAGAGGATAAAAGAGAAGGAGGGAAGAGAGGGAAGGAGAGAGAGAGGGAGAAAGAGAAGAGGGAGAGAGGAAAAGAGAGGGAGATAGAGAAGGGGGGAGATAGGGATTACAAGAAAAGGGCGGAGGAAAAGAAAAGGGGGGAGAAGAGAGGAAAAGAGAAGGGGAGAGGGAGAAAGAGAAGGGGGAGAGAGAGAGATGACAAGAGAAGGGCGGAAGGAAACGAGAAGGGGAGCGAGAGAGAGGAAAAGAGAAGGGGAGAGAGAGGGGAAAAGTGAAGGGAGGAGAGGAGAGAATAAAAGAGAAGGGGGAGATGAGAGGAAAAGAGAGGGAAGGAGAGAGAGAGGGAAAAAGAGAAGAGGGAGAGAGAGGAAAAGAGAGGGAGATAGAGAAAGGGGAGAGAGAGATGACAAGAGAAGGGCGGAGGAAAAGAGAAGGGGAGAGAGAGAGGAAAAGAGAAGGGAGGAGAGAGGAAAAGAGAGGGAAGGAGAGAGAGGGGGAGAAAGAGAAGAGGGAGAGAGAGGAAAAGAGAGGTAGATAGAGAAAGGGGAGAGAGAGATGACAAGAGAAGGGCGGAGGAAAAGAGAAGGGGAGAGAGAGAGGAAAAGAGAAGGGAGAAGAGAGAGGAGAGAATAAAAGAGAAGGGGGAAGAGAGGGAAGGAGAGAAAGAGGGAGAAAGAGAAGAGGGAGAGAGGAAAAGAGAGGGAGTTAGAGAAGGGGGGAGAGAGAGATGACAAGAGAAGGGCGGAGGAAAAGAGAAGGAAAGAGAGAGAGAGGGGGGAAAAGAAAAGGGGAGAGGGAGAAGGGGGAGAGGGAGATAGAGAAAGGGGAGAGAGAGAGATGACAAGAGAAGGACAGAGGAAAAGAGAAGGGGAGAGAGAGAGGAAAAGAGAAGGGAGGAGAGAGAAAGAAGAAGAGAAGGGGAGAGAGAGGTAAAGAGAAGTGGAGAGAGAGGAAAAGAGAAGGGGGGGGAGAAGAAAAGGAGAGAGAGAGAGTAAAAGAGTAGGGTAGAGAGAGAGGGAAAGAAAGAGAGTAAAAAAAGAAGGGTGATAGAGAAGGAAACAGGAAAAAAGTGAGACAGATGGAAAGATAAAGGGAAAGAGAAAGACAATTGAGAACAGAGAGGTAGAGAGTGACAGAGTGTTAAACCGAGGTAAAGAGAGCTAGGCGTCAGTCCTCGGAGTCGCTCAGAGCCCCGCTGATGTCACTGGTAGATAGAAGTGAAGATGATGATGAAGTAGACGGCTGGATCAATACAGTGGGCTATGTATGTGTTATCTGCGATAATGAACTGCTTACTCTCAGCCTTCATTGGTATTGTCATTGCTGGAAATAATGGTTGTCATGACAAATAACAATGGTGATCACAATGAATTGAGTGTGATGTCTGTTCGCCCAGCTTGTGCCCTGAACAGGAGCGTTCTGGTTAGCACCAGGTTTTGTTGAAGGATCAGAGGGCAGCACGCAGGCGGTCCCTATAACTGCGATCCTATAACAGGCAAAGGAAGAGGCTTTCTAATCCCGTATCTGGTTCCCCAATATCCCCCCCCCCCCAAAGATCCTGCCAAAAATAAATGCTAATACCTTTGGCCACCTTAACACTGTGAACATACTTAGAGGCAGGAAATCAGTGATGACCTCTTGTCCTGCTGCTCCTTCATTATCCAATCACAGGCTGGGGGGGGGGGGGGGGGAGAGAGAAGTGATGTTGCCCTTTAAAGGAAGCAATTGAATGGCAAAGACAATCATTTTTATGTGCACAAAAAAGGATATAACCGCATTTCATTAGCAGATCCTGGCGCGGAGGGGTTAATTAGACCGGCTACATGTATGGCCTTTGGCTACATATTCCACTATCAAGCAGTAAAACATGCAGTTAGTAATTAATGAGCCCGATGTGGGGAAGTGATTGACAGTAAAAACTGTTGCAAGTTAAGAATCGGCTACTGGTTGCCATGGCAATAATTGGAGTTGACGTTTAGGCCCTTCATTATTATTTTTTTTTTCCTCCTTATAAATGCTTTAGGCAGCCGTCCCCTCTAAAATAGCAATAGAACGCAGCCCCCATCTCCGAGTGGAATCGTGTTTTTGACATTTGTTATTGTTCTCGTGGAGGCCGATGGCGGGGGACTCAGTGGCCATTTTGTTTCATTTTTAGGTGTCTTTCTCCAGGTCGAACAGATGTCCCTCCTTGCTGTCTCACATTTGTCCGCACCACCACCCCCACCCCTCCAACAAGGGGTAGGTAAAGGATAGTTAAGGTTTGTTGTATGGAGGTGCCATCTGGTTCCATGGCTGTCATGCTTGTCCATTGGCTTCATGTTGAATAATGCCCTTGCTACAGGTGTAGGCCATTCACATACCTCCCTAAGCCTGAATGGAATACTCTCAGGGCGTTGCTAGGACGTTGCTAAGTGAGACCTAGTCATGACTGCACACCTCCACAATCGTGAGCGAGCTCTTTCTCCGATTCAAACCCCATCACATGTGCTTTCTCTCCCCTGATGCAGTAGCTCTGAGTTTGGTGTGTGAGAGATCACTCCTCTGATGGTGAAGGTGATCAGTAAAGATTAGGCCTCACTTAGCAACGTCCTATCAACATCCTGCTGGGAGTATTCCAGCCAGGCTTCAGGAGGTACGTAAATGGCCTGCAGTGTCCTGGGCCCTTCCCTGGGATCACAGCATCACCCTTATTTGAGTTGTTGCATATGCGCAGTAATTCAAAAAAGCCATTAATTGTAGGGATCAGGCTGTGAGTGGGCAGTCCTCACCTATTTAGAGGCAGGGTCTGGACAGGACCAACCCACAAAGTGGGTAAGGTGGGCGGCCCCCGCATATTTAGAGGAGGGGCCTGGGCTGGACCGATCCATAAAGTGGACATGATTTGGGTGTATTCACCTTGAAAGTGGGCAGAAGAAATTAGGACCATGGGTGAGGTTAACATCGTCCCAGGATGAAGGACCATAATGTTGGTAAGTATGCTGTCACCCCATAACCACTTAAAGAGGAAGTAAACTCTTGTAATTTTTATTTTCCCTTCCCTGCCAAGTAAAGGCATAATGTGCTAGTATGCATCGCATACTAGCACATTATGTGACACTGGCCTGCTCGTCCCTGCTGCAGGCCGCATTCATCTTCACCCTTCTTCCTTCCGGGGGCCGCGGACTTTGGTTCTGTGACTGGCCGGAGCCGCGTGACGTCACTCTCCCGCACATGCGCGTGGGAGCCGCCGGTCACGGCACTGATTTCTGAAGGAATGGCACTCGCGGCCGGTCCTTCAGAGCGCATCCGCCAATGACATCATCGGCGCATCATCTCCTAAACGGTAGACGTTTAGGAGATATTTACAGTACCTATAGGTAAGCCTTATTCTAGGCTTACCTATAGGTACAAACATTAGAGGGAGGTGTACAACCTCTTTAACCACTTGCCTACAGGGCACTTACACCCCCTTCTTGCCCGGGCCATTTTTCAGCTTTCAGCGCTGTCGCACTTTGAATAAAAATTGCACGGTCGTGCTACACTTTACCAAAACAAATTTGTTATCATTTTCTTCACGCAAATAGAGTTTTCCTTTGGTGGTATTTAATCACTGCTGGGTTTTTTATTTTTTACAAAAAAAAAAAAATGACCAAAAATTTTGAAAAAAAAATGTTTTTTACTTTTTTACTGTCAGTAAATTTTGTAACTAAGTAATTTTTCGCCTTCGCTGATGTGCGCTGTTGAGGCGGCACTGATGGGCACTGATGAGGAGGCACTAATATGCTGCACTTATGGGCACTGATATGTGGCACCGATGAGCACTAATAGGTGGCACTGATGGGCACTAATAGGCGGCACTGATGGGCACTAATAGGCGGCACTGATGGGCACTGTTAGGTGGCACTGATGGAGACTAATAGGCGGCACTGATAGGCGACACTTGTGGGCGCTGATAGGCGGCATGGATAGGCGGTACTGATGGGCATTGATTGGCGGCACTGATGGGCGACACTGATGGGCATTGATCGAGAGCAGTGATGGGCATTGATAGGCGGCACTGACCCTCAGGTGTGAATGGGGTCTTAAGGCGTCAGCATACCAAGACGTTCTGGACAATTTCATGCTCCCAACTTTGTGGGAACAGTTTGGGGACGGCCCCTTCCTGTTCCAACATGACTGCACACCAGTGTACAAAGCAAGGTCCATAAAGACATGGATGAGCGATATTGGGGTGCAGGAACTTCACTTGCCTGCACAGAGTCAAGATAATATACAGCCTCGTGCTACATAACTAAGCTCCATTTCATGCTGAATAAACTAAATTATTAATGTATCTTAAATAGAAAACTCTCTTTAGATAAAGGTTTACTTCAAAAGCATTTTATTAACCACTTCCATTCCAGACAATTTTTAGCTTTCAGCGCTGTCGCACTTTGAATGACAATTGCGCGGTCATGCTACACTGTACCCAAACTAAATTTTTATTATTTTCTTCCCACAAATAGAGATTTCTTTTGGCGGTATTTGATCATCTCTGCGGTTTTTAATTTTTGCGCTATAAACGAAAAAAGACCGTCAATTAAAAAAACAAACTGATGGGCACTGATAGGCGGCACTGATAGGCAGCACTGACAGCACTGATAGGCAGCACTGACAGCACTGAAAGGCAGCACTGATAAGTAGCACTGGTGAGGAGCTACTGACAAGCATTACTGATTGGCACTGATTGGCACTTTGATGGGGCACTGACAGGCATTACTGATGGGGCACTGATTGGCACGTTTTTGGGCACTGATTGGCACTGTTGTGGGCACTGACAGGCATTTATTATGGGGACAAGCTGGCAGTTGTTGGGCACCGATTGGCACCTTTTGATGGGGGCTGTGCTGATAATCAATGTGCTGATTATCAGCACAGACCCCCTCTCTGACAGGGAGAGCCGCCGATTGTCTCTCCCTGTCAGCGTGAAACCGAGGAAAGCCGTTTACCTGCACTTCCTGGTTCACGCTGTGATTGTGTGATTGGTCACAGCTGATCACGTGGCAAGAAACCTCTGTCAGAGGCTCCATACTACAATCGGAGTTGCGGTGTGTCAGACTGACACACAGCACCTCCGATCGCCGCGCTGTGCAGCCACGCCGGTTTGTTATCCTGATCACATCATATGACGTCCGGTCAGGATATCGCAACCACTTTGCTGCCGTCATTCTGCTATATGGCGGGCGGCAAGTGGTTAAAATAAATTTGAGCAAAATCGAAAAAGTCTGATTTAAAGCGTACCTTCAGTCATTTTTTCAACTTTCCCTCTATTAAATCTTCTGCCCTTGTTGTTGTTTTAAGTTTGGATAGTAAAACATTTTTTTTCTGCCAGTAAATCCCTTATACAGCCCACTTCCTGTTTCTTGTCTGGTCATTATCCTAGGCTTATGACATCATGCACAGATCTCTCTCTCACTCTCCTGAGAGTTTGCCAGGAAGGGAGGGGGGGTGAATCATAGGAGGGTCAATCAGAGCTGCAGAGCTGGAGGTGTGCTTCTGTGTAAATCCAGGAAGCGAACAGGCATCGGCTTCAGCTGCCCACAGCTCCATAGCTCCCAACTGTCCCTGATTTGGAGGACTGTCCCTGATTTGGAGCAATGTCCCTCTGTCCCTCATTCCTCCTCATTTGTCCCTCATTTTGGTCTGATCTATATAGTTGTATATAAAATGCACTTTTTATCTTTCAAAAAGTGTTTCCCAGTGCTAAACCTTTCATCCGATTTCTAAATTGCTGCATTTGTACATTTTAAAAGCCAAAATAAAGAAATAATGGTGGTAAAAAAAAAAAGCCCTTGTGGATTGAATTAAGCTTTTTTTGGTTAATGCTCCTTTAAGGGGGTGTGGCAGGGGGCGTGTCCTATGCCTACATACATTTGCTAGTAGGTGTCCCTCATTCCCATCTCGAAATGTTGGAAGGTATGCAGTTCAAATGGTTGCAGCCAGACTCAGTGGAGGGAGATTTCTGCAGCATATTTGGCAAATACAGAATCACAGTATATATAAAATAATATGCAAAGTGGTTGGAGGGAAGCTTCAGAATGGCAAAGATGTTTTTATTACAAGTTATGTGAGCAGACTGCAGTTCCTCTTTAAATTAAAAAAAAAATCAGATTTTTTTAAAAAAAATCATTGATTTTTATCCACTCTCGTCAGCATTGATCCTGTGTATATGATGTAGCCAATATTACCAAGGATTTATGGAGTTGCCGGCTTAAATTTCTGCTTTGGATGTTCGAACAGGGGAGTGCGCATCCCCCAGCCTGAGCACTGAATCTCAGCAAGTATTTTTCAATTGTACGGTTGGACTTGGGTATCTGCTACTTATAAAGTGCATTATGTACTTTGTCACCCTATGGTGAGACTTCTACTTTAAAAAGATGAAAAAAAAATTAGGGGGGATTCTATTAACATGTTAAGTTTATATCAGAGTTCAATGATCGGGTTCAGGTCTGCTATACTGTAACTGTTAATAAGGATGTAAAGAATACTCAGCAAATGCTATATACAGAAAATGGGGATTTAATAGGATAAAGAAGCTGATAGGACGCCCTCTGGACCTGAACCCATGTGCCGTTCCTATATACAGCTCACAATCGTAGGGGTGTCCTCAGAGGAACACAGAAGCTTCTGGGGGGGATCATGCAGTCTCTCATTTGGATCAGCAATGGAATAACAGAGGCCACTGCTGGGGACCTCGTTATCTCAGTCACTTCGCTTTTGATGCTCTCGGGGATTCTCACCGACTATTCCGGGCGCCCTTTATTACTCATTCCTCGAAGAGTCACATCGCTTCCCTGATAGGTGGGCAAAGCAAACTGAGTCGACGGTGCCGTGGAGTGACAGTGGAGAGCAACAGTCCCTGCAATCACAGCAATGGCGCGCGCGTGCTTTCATGAAATGGAAACCCAATCACTAAAATTGCTTATAAACTTTTGCACTTTAAAGCAGGGGTTCACCCACACCGCCAAAAAAAAATAAATATTAAAAGCCAGCAGCTACAAATACTGCAGCTGCTGACTTTTAATACATGGCCACTTACCTGTCCCAGGGTCCAGCGATGTCGGCAGGGGACGCCGAGAACCCGCTCGGTTCTCGGCAGCTGCCGCCGCCATCCTAGGTGAGGGAATCAGGAAGTGAAGCGTTGCGGCTTCACTTCCCGGTTCCCTACTGCGCATGCGCGAGTCGCGCTGCGCGTCCCAAGTGGTCCCCGCTCTCTCCTGGGAGCTGTGTGTTCCCAGCAGACAGCGCGGAGGGACGGGAAGAGGCATAGACTCCCATGGGAGTCTATGCCGGAAGTGGGTGCAAATACCTGTCTTAGACAGGTATCTGCACCCCCCTCCCCCCTGAAAGGTGCCAAATGTGACACCGGAGGGGGGGAGGGTTCAGAAAAGCGGAAGTTCCATTTTTGTGTGGAACTCCGCTTTAATGTCATTTCCGATACGGCACTGCGTTACTTTAACTGACAATTGCGCGGACGTGCAGTGCTGTACCCAAATAATATTGATGTCCTTTTTTCCCCCACAAATAGAACTTTTTTTTGGTGGTATTTGATCACCTCTGCGCTTTTTATTTTTTGCGCTATAAACAAAAAAAGAGAAAAACACTAGAATGAGAGGAACTTAATAGGGGAGGATCTAAATACCCTCCCAGCAGCCAGCATCAAGTGGAAACTGATTACTGGGGTCTGTTGGCTGCTGGGAGACACTTGCTGGTGGACACTGGAATTGAAACCCTCTGCCCAGGAAACCACAGGCTGTAGATACTCTCCTCTCAAAATAGAGAAAGGGTGTCAGGACCAGGATCACTTTCTGGTGGCTATTAGCAGAGGATTCTGATTCTGACACCCTTCCTCTGTTGTGAGAAGGAGCTTAGGACTCTCAAATATAAACAGTAGCACTGTCTACAGCCTGTGGTTCCCTGGGCCGAGGGGTGTAATTCCAGTGTACCCAAATAAAATGTAGTGTCCTTTTTTTCATAAATAGAGCTTTCTTTTGGTGGTATTTGATCACCTCTGCGCTTTTTATTTTTTGTGCTATAAACAAAAAAAGAGCGACAATTTTGAAGAAAAAAAAACTATATTTTTTTTCTTTCTGCTATAAAACATATCCAGTAAAAAAATTGAGAAAATCTAACTTCTTCATAAATTTAAGCCAATGTGTATTCTGCTACATATTTATGGTAAAAAAAAAAAATCCCAATAAGCGTATATTGATTGGTTTGCGCAAAACTTATAGCATCTACAAACTATGGGATATTTCTATGGAATTTTGTATTTATTTATTTATTTTTTTTACTAATAATGGTGGCAATGAGCGATTTTTGGTGGGACTGCGACATTCCGGCGGACAAATTGGACACTGATACTTTTTTGGGATTTTATTTTTTAACATTTTTTTTTTACTAGCAATGGCGGCGATCAGCGACTTATAGCGGCAAACAGACGGGCACTAACTAACGCGTTTGACACTTTTTGGGGACCAGTGACACTAATAAAGTGATCAGTGATAAAAATATGCATTGCCACTGAAATAATGACACTGGCTGGGAAGAGGTTAACATCAGAGGCCATCAAAGGGTTAACTGTGTGCCTAGCTAGGGTGTTTGTGTACTGTGGGAGGTGCTTTTTGACCCCTTTCACACTGAGGCAGTTTTCAGGTGTTTTAGCGCTAGAAATAGTGCCTGTAAAGCACCTGAAAACTGCCTCCCATTCA
Source organism: Lithobates septentrionalis (assembly GCA_037952835.1). NCBI lineage: Eukaryota > Metazoa > Chordata > Amphibia > Anura > Ranidae > Lithobates > Lithobates septentrionalis. The sequence goes on along the minus strand of JBBDGP010000758.1, from coordinate 156,292 downwards.
TTGCAGTGTGTGCTTTCACACTCAGGCGGTGCGCTTGCGGGACGTTACAAAAAGTCCTGCAAGCAGCATCTTTGGGGCAGTTTGGGAGCGGTGTATACACGCGTTCCCAAAACGCCCCTGCCCATTGCAATAAATGTGCAGCGCTTCCGAAGCGCCTAAAAAAGAGCCACAACACGGCAGTTTTTAACCCCTTTTTTGGGGTTAAAAGCTCCCTGCTAGTGGCCAAAAAGCACTGCTTAAACAGCTGTAAAGCGCCGCTAAAACAAGCGGCGCTTTACCGCGCACTCACGGGCGGCCCCAATGTGAAAGCGGTCTTACTAGGGGGAGTCATGGATCCTTGTCCTTGCTTTGTAGGAACACAGGATCCGTGTCTCCCCTACTGACAGAACAGCGATCTGCCTTGTTCACATAGGTAGATCACTGTTCTGCCTCTGTGCTGAATGATTGGCGGGTGCCGGCAGACATGGAATCCACGGTACCTGCAGATCAGCTCCCGCTGTGTATAATGCGCTCCCCAGACCTGGAAGTGTTGGATCACATACTGTGCCACCTTGCCGCCGTATAATTAAGTTATACGGGTGGCAAGTGGTTAAAGAAGAACTCTCATGATTGTGAAAAAACTGAATGACTGTCAGTTTATTAATGTATAATAACCCAGGGCTTGACAAATTTGCTTTGAATCTAGGAACCAGCTAAAAAAGCTAGGAGCCAGTTTGTGTGCATGCGGCCCCAACACGTGCATTTACATTTGTACGTGTGTTTATGTGGGGGTGGGGGGCCTCAACATTTTTTTTGGGCGGGGGATTTTATGTGCTTCGGTAACTTACAATTTGTGCAGTTAAAAAAATTAGTTTTTTTTTAACTTAACTTTTTTTTTCATTATATAGGGGACAAAAGTCCCCTATGTGATGATCTTTTATTTTTTTGTTTTCTTTTTGCGCTATAAACAAAAAAGTGCAACAATTTTGTAAAAAAATAAAAAATAAAATAAAAAACAATATTACTTTTTGCTATAATAAATATCCAAAAAAAAAAAAATGTCATCTGTTTAGGCCAATATGTATTCTTCTACATATTTTTGGTAAAAAAAATCACAATAAGCGTATATTGATTGGTTTGCACAAAAGTTATAGTGTCTACAAAATAGGGGATAGATTTATGCCATTTTTTTTACGGCGGACAGATCGGAACACTTTTTTGGGACCATTGACATTTATACAGCGATCAGGGCTATAAAAAGGTGTAAATGTCTCTGGCAGGGAAGGGGTTAACACTAGGGGGCAATCAAGGGGTTAAATGTGTCCTAGGGAGATGTTTCTAACTGTGGGGGGAGGGGACTGACTGGAGGAGGAGCGAGATCGCTGTTCCTGATTGCTAGGAACAGCAGATCTCTCTCTCCTCCCCGGTCAGAAAGGGGATCTGTTTGTTTACATTGACAGATCCCCGTTCTGGCTCTCTTTCCCGCGATTGCGGGTGGCTGGCGAATATCGCGGCTGCCGGCCACGCGCATCAGGTCCACTGCTGTGCAGCGGCCCGCACCCGCGCGCCTGCTATGGCTCTTAAAGGAGCCAAAGTACAGCTACGGCGATTTACGGGAACAAGCTGACCTGCCGCAGTATAATGACAGCAAGTGGTTAAGAGAATGTAAAGGTTCTTTTTTTTTTATAATAAACCATACTTACCTGCTCAGGTGCAATGCACAGAGTAGCTGTCTGCTCCTCCTACTCTCTGACTTTGACTTACAGCAGCCAATGGCTACCACTGCTGTCTCTGAGCCTATGAGGAAAGAGAGAGCAGTGCTGCTGCTTTCGGGCACAGAGCCAGACCAAGATCGGGGTCAGTTAAGTATAAGGGTGGGCTGGCGGGGGGGGGTCTGCACATGAAAGGTTTTTTTTTTTTTTACCTTAATGCAGGGAATGCATTAAAATAAAAGCCCTTCTACCTTTACAACACACTTTAAAGTTGTATTAGGCCTTCTTCACACGGCCATCTATCTGCATATCACCGGATACCAGCAGAAAGAAGCAGCGAATTCTTGCTGCTGGAATGACTGGTGCATGCGAATAGCGGCAGCTGCTCAGCTTATATAAACTATTGGCAGACTGACAGCAGCTGCAGCACATGCAGCCACACACACCACAGGGTATGGATGTCCAAGCCTGGATTCAGTCAGCTGCGTCCAGGATTGGGACTTCTGGACAACGTCAGATCGGAACGATGTCAGAGCGAGCGATATTTGCACCTGACAGGGGGGCAGTGGCAATTGAGCACTGCTACCACTCAAGGACTGGAACGCCCACAAATTGGGCTTTGATGAGGGAAGAAGCATAGAAACAGGAGGACAGTAACAGTATCTTAAGTAAATGTTTTTTCTTGATTAAACATGAGCGGATGATTGGAGAAGGTAAGGCGGGTTATTCCAGGGCTCGACAAATCCCAGGCGCCAGGTCACCATGGCGACTAGAAATTGTATCCTGGTGATGATCTTTTTGGTGACAGGTTCTCTTTAATGAGATCCTAAATGCCCCCCCTGTGCTCCACTGAATGTAATGCAGTGCAGGTCACACTGCATTACGTTCTTTCCCGGCCATGCTGGATGGGGAAACTGTCAACGGGGATCCGGAAGTAGGGTTCCCACATTTTCTTCAAGTCAAACCCGAACACTTTAGCGGCACACAGAATTTTTTTTTTTAATAGTATAAACTATGCATAGATTTTGCTATTAAATAACATCAAATAAAGTTAATAACAAGAGTTCCCCTTTTACATCTGAACTCGCAGAGTTCTCATTCACTGTAAGGAGGGATTCTGCAGACTCTGATGTAAGGGGAGAACTCTGGGGACTCTGACATAAGGGATGCTCTGGGAACCCTGATCTAAAGGGGAACACTGAGAACTCTGATGTACGGAGAGGACTCTGATGTAAGGGGGAAAACTGTGGCCTCCGGTGTAAAGGGGAACTCTGATGTAAAGGGTGCTCTGAGAACCCTGATTTACCTTAGTGTACTCACTCAGACGCAGGAGCGAGAAGGGGGGGGGGGCTTCAATCACAGACAGGGATGGATGGTGAGCTCACTCACCCCTTGGCAGTCAGCACCTTTCATTCAGATGTATCTGAGGCTGCTGGGCTTCAAATTTCCGACCCCCACGTTCCTTTTCTGAGGAACAGCGCTGGGGATTGGAGTGTGGGCAGACACAGAGGGGTAGGGGCAGGAGGAAGAGGTGCAGATCGAGCCCTCTCTGTGTGTGTTTGGAGGGGGTATGTTAGTGTTGGCTTTGGGCAGTGTAAAAGAGAGTGTAACAGACACTCTCAGCTTAGACAACTGCAGCCAGCAACCCTGCTGGGAAGCCATAGTCCAGTCTGAGTCATGTGTCCGGGTTTCAAGCAGTCTGAAACCCGGACGCATGATTCCAAAGCCGAACTGTCCGGGTAAATCCCAGACAGGTGGCGACCCTACCTGGAAGTGACGTCATACGTTTCCGGGTCAGGAAGAAGATGGGGAGGAGAGCGGACGTGTGCGTTCCCTCTACCCTGCGGCGCCTGCTATACCCGTCGGGGGCCCACAGATGGGAAAGCGAAGCCTAGAATACATAACGGGGGCGCAAGCGGGCTGGGTGCGCGTTACCCGTGTGTATGAAAGCAATCGGGCTTGACAGGTAGAAGCAATAAATGCTTCTACCTGGCACGTGAGCCCTACTGCTTGGCCTCAGCAAGGCTAAATGTAGAAAAAAAACTACCTGCGGAAACGTCATGTCCCAGGCGTTGGGCGATACAAGAGGTGCATCCCTGCAAAAGTGAATGGGCTGCATTATGTCGCTGGTCTAATGAATGAGTAGGATGCCAAATTTCCTATTCAGATCAAGGATCAAGACAGCTAACCGGGAGAATGGTGGGCACTGGGCAGGTTATGTCTCTTCTGAGCTGTGGGCTGCGGAAGGCTTGACCTGTTACAATGGCATTCAGTAGAATATCAGTAAAATTTGGCTGCAGCTCCGCACTTCTATTATCGATGAGGAATATTTAACTGATCATTTCTTTTGATGAATTGGCGTGTTCCCTGTCGTTTTATGTTCCTGGAAGTACCCCTAACATATTGAGTGCAGCTAACAGTTTGGAAATGCAAACCTAAGATGAACATGGAATTCTGGCTCCGCATGGCTGTGCGAATTTATGACAGTTGAGCTTTTTCTTTGCCGTCCTGCGTTTCCAATTTCTTTTGGCCTCTCTGGGAAGGTATGGGTTAATGTTTCCCGGCAGCGGGCAGGGGATGAAACCTAATAGGCAGGAATGTGCATATGGCGGAGAGGTATTGGCGACACCTGTCCTTTTTGTGCCATTCGAGGAATGCCGCTGGTTTCATTTCCAGCAGTGTTACGATTCACACGCCGTAGACCGGACTTTTGTCATTTCATGGCTACAGAATTTTGTGGTTATGTTTGTAACAACCAGAACCGTGTTGAATAACTTCGGACAATAAATAAAAAACGATATATTTGAAAATGTAACTGTGCTGATCCAAAAAGTGCTAGTGCAATATTATCACTGGTACGGGGTCTATAAACTGTATACAAACCTTAACAATAAAAAAAACTATAAACTGTAAAGTGCAGCATGTCAATAGGTCAATATAGAGTGCAAATAGTCAAATGCACAATATCACAACCCCAGAACACAATAAGTATTTTGCAGTAATCCCCAAAGTCCACTTCCATTTATCATATACATTCAATGTGCATAATTTGCTCCAATTCACATCCGCGCTCTATAAAAAGGACTTTTCACCACTTCATGTACCACCACCGCCTTCTGAAATGGGCACTCACCAGAACGCTAGAATAAGTTTTGCCTTTGGTTTATATTGGGATAACCACTCCACTATCCTGGCGTTCCTCCAACTAGGTTGCCACTAGGTTACTCCTCATATCTCCATGTCAGTCTTGGTATCTCATAAGAATTAAACATCCATCATTGCGCAACATACTTATGTAAAATTTATTTTAGCCAATAAGATAATATCAAGAACGTATAAAATGTGCACTCACAATTAAAGTGCCTTTAAACCGGCACTGAGTCTTTCCAGCAGTTTGTTTTAGGGTTCAGCTCCGCCGCTTCGTTTCCCGAGATCGGCGTGCATTCCAAGCCTCGATCTGGTACAGGCTTGTGACAGGAAGTGACGTCAGTGATTACCCAGAAGCCTCTACGCGTTTCGCATACATACATGCATCATCAGGAAGCTTTTTTTTTCCTTGGGAGAGTGCCAGGGATATGCACAGGGCCAGTCAGCACCCCAGACAGAGGGTCAGGGGTCATGAAGACTCCTAGGACAGAGTAGAATGAAGACTCTGCTTACAAGTTTTAACCAGACACTGATAGAAGTCACAAGACTGCTCTAACTGCTGATGAATAAAGGTATTTAGCAGTTTATATTTACTAAAATAATTGTGTCTCCATGTTCTGGGTACTGTGGGAGACCAGATATAGTGAATGCAGAGTCCTGGGTTCATTAAGACTTTAAATCTCATATAAGATTTAGGGCTCATTCACACTAGCAAAAAAAAATAATTATGCCTTTAGATGCGCACAGCGTATAGTTTTGTGAGTATCTAAACGCAGCACTACAGTAATCAATGAGACTATACACACAGCTCCAGGACAAGGTCACCTAGAGACCAGGGTGAACATGCCAAACTGTGCCCCCCCCCCCCCCAAGGTGCATGAGCAAAATATGTCAGCAAAACACCCCCCCCCCCCAAGGTGTATGAGCAATATATGTCAGCAAAACACCCCCCCCCAAGGTGTATGAGCAATATATGTCAGCAAAACACCCCCCCCCCAAGGTGTATGAGCAATATATGTCAGCAACCCCCCCCCAAGGTGTATGAGCAATATATGTCATCAAAACACCCCCCCGCCCAAGGTGTATGAGCAATATATGTTAGCAAACCCCCCCCCCTCCCAAAAAAAAAAGAAATTGAGCACTAACCTGCATGCTTACCCCCTCCCAGAACCAATCCACTCCCCTACTGGGGAGAACCAATCGCCCCTCCCAGCACAAATCTTTGCCCCCCATCCCCTCCCTAGCTCAAATCCTCTTTCTCCGCAAATCCCCCCCCCCCCAAAAAAAAAAAAAAATCACTCCCTAGCACAATTCCTCTACCCCTCAAATTTCACCTCCCAGTACACATCCTCTCCTCCCCCACTCCAAATCCCAGCACAAATTGCCCCCATCCAACCCCCCTGCCCCTCAGAACCATTCATGCCCCCCTGCTACCCCCTATATTCCCCAACCCACAACCCTCCCCCCAATCTCCTTACACCCCCCCCTTCCTCCCCCCATCTCATGATACCCCTCCTGCCCCCTCCTTGTCCTGGCCCTGCACACAGCTGCGTGCTCGGTGAGAATATAAATACATCTGTCCAAAAGTTGAAGTTAAACTGGAAATTCATTTTATTCAACATGATAATGATCCCAATCAGACTAGCAAATCCACGAAAGGATCCGCTAAATAGTAGAAATAGAGAGTTATGGACAGCCCTAGTGAAAGCCCCCCCTTTGATTCCCATGGAAATGTTGTGGGGGGGGGATTTTCGAATGGCCGGATCATGTAAGGTAACCGACTAACATCTTACATCTGAAGGAATTTTGCACGGAGAAGTGGCCAAACATTTCGGTTGATGTCAGAGACTGGGGGGGCAGTTATAGAAAAAGCCAACAAGAAGTTATTTCTGTTTCTGGGGGCAATGCCAGCTTCTGATGCCAAGTGTGTACCTACTCTTCCCACAATCTACTATTACATCTAGCCATTATTTTTTGAACAAATAGTTGAAAATACAACTTTTTCTTGTGTTCCTATTCAAGTATATCACCTTTGTTCGGTAGTAGAGATGTGTACAACAAAAACATTTGTTTCGGATTTATTCGTTAAGTAAGTCATTTTGTTTCATCATATTCTTTATGTTAAAATGATTTGTTTTTGAAATTTGTTTCGTATATTCGGATACGTTCTGAATTGATTCCTAATTTTTGATTATTTCGGATTTATTTATGTTGTTCGAAAAAAAAAAAAGCCCGGAATAGCTGGTTGTTAAAGCGGACCTTCAGTCATTTTTTCATCTTTCCATCTATTAAATCTTCTGCCCTTGTTGTTGTTTTAACTTTGGATAGTAACACATTTTTACGAGTGCCTACGAGTGCCCATCGGTGTCACCTATGAGTGCCCATCAGTGCCGCATACCAGTGCCACCTATCAGAGCCCATCAGTGCCACCTATCAGTGCCCATCAGTGCCGCCTATCAGTGCCCATCATCAGTGCCCGTCAGGGCCACCTCATCAGTGCCACCTCATTGGTGCCACCTCATCAGTGCCCATCAGTGCCGCCGTATCAGTGCCCGTCAGTGCAGCCATATCAGTGCCCATCATTGAAGAAGAAAACGTACTTATTTACAAAAAATTTTTAACAGAAACAAAGAAAAACTTGTTTTTTTTCAAAATTTTCGGTCTTTTTTTATTTGTTGCGCAAAAAATAAAAACCGCAGAGGTGATCAAATACCACCGAAAGAAAGCTCTATTTGTGGGAACAAAATGATAAAAAAAATTGTTTGAGTACAGTGTAGCAAAACCGCGCAATTGTCCTTCAAATTGTGACAGCGCTGAAAGCTGAAAATTGGCCTGGGCGGGAAGGTGTCTAAGTGCCTGGTATTGAAGTGGTTAAGGAAGGGGTAGCTGCTGCGTCCTTAACAACTTTGACTCATCTGCTGTCCGCAGGCTTCCCCGCCGACAGCAGAATGTAAAAAAAAAGAAAAGCCGGCATTAGAAAGGAAAGAAAAACAGCCTGGGGGGGTCACCCCAAATCCATACTAGGCTCTTCTGGTCTGGTATGGATCTTGAGGGAAACCCCACGCCAAAACTTAAAAGAAAAATGATGTGGGTTCCCCCTCCCGAAATCCCCGAAATCCCCCCCCCCAGAACCATACCAGGCCATGTACCTTCAACATGGGGGTGTTGGTTTGGGCCTCTTTTCCACAACCCTGGCCTGGTGGTTGTGGGGGTGCGGGGGGAGGGGGGTAGCTTATCAGAATCCAAAAGATCCCTGATTCCCCCCCCCCATGTGAATGAGTAGGGGTACATACCCCCTACCTACCCTCTACCCCTACTTATTCACCAAAAAATGTGAAAAGTAAATAAAAAGACAAAGACAGCTTTTAACAAGTCCTTTATTTAAAAGCATAAATAAGTAAACATATCCCTCCAATGTAAATCCCCAACATGACCGGTCTCGTCCAGAGACACAATTGCCGAATGACAGCTGCTTCTCCCCTGCCGTTAAGTAAACCTGGGTGAAGGGTCATACTATAACGTCACCAAGTGACCACATTCCAATGAACTCACTTTATATATATATATATATAAACTCAGTTTATATTTACTAAAATAATTGTATCTCCATGTTCTGGGTACTGTGGGAGACCAGATATAGTGAATGCAGAGTCCTGGGTTCATTAAGACTTTAAATCTCATATAAGATTTAGGGCTCATTCACACTAGCAAAAAAAAATAATTATGCCTTTAGATGCGCACAGCGTATAGTTTTGTGAGTATCTAAACGCAGCACTACAGTAATCAATGAGACTATACACACAGCTCCAGGACAAGGTCACCTAGAGACCAGGGTGAACATGCCAAACTGTGCCCCCCCCCCCCCCCCCCCAAGGTGCATGAGCAAAATCTCCCCCCGGAGATGGGGTTGGCTCCACTTTGGCGCTTGCGCCGGTGGTGAATCTCACTGTCAACTCCTATTCTCATTCGACGTTGTTGGCTGGGGACCCACCCCATACCTGGATTACATAAGCAGGTGAACTTGATCATCTTACCATTTCACTATCTGTTTTACACCTTTGTTTAAAACACTTATTTATTTAAAAAAGAATAATTTTCCTCCCAATCATTCATCATGTTTTTTCATTTTCCACATTTTCTCACTTTTTTTTTTTTTACACATTTATTTACATATTTTATACATTTTTTTTTTTTAACACTATGTTTGTAGTCATCCCCACACATGTGGCCGGAGCGGGGTTCCTTGCCTCAGCTCCGGAACAGACAATCAGTTTGGGGTTCCATCTTCCCCAATGCTAGCCAAGCACAGTGCTTTAGCTGGCCTGTGAGTACAGACCCCTTTCTCCCCATGAGGTCTTTTCTCCCCTTAGGGGTAGAATATATTAACTAATACTACATACCCATTTGTATTTACAGTTTATCTCTGTACCCAACTCCTGATGAATGGCATAAGTCATGAAACGCGTCGAGTTTCCATGGGGTGCTCAGTCAAGTCTGGCTCATTACCTACTTACTGGCCCATATATACCTTTTATAGATTCAAAATTTATTGAGTACTATGTAATTATTAATGTGTATGTGTATCTTCCTTTGTTTTTATAGCAGCTCTGATGCATATGGTGTAACAATGTCGTGACCATAATATGTATCTTATTACCAAATTTATCAATATATTTGCATTTGATTAATAAAACATTCATATAATAATGACCCATGCAATAGCTGTAACAGTAACGTTCCTCATTCAAAGTCCCACTAATTTCCTTTCCTGGTTTATACACTTGGAGACCCCTGCATGTGACGCCATAGTTGTTAAGGACGCAGCGGACGAATTTTAGATAATTTGTTACTTCTGAACATGAAACATCTGAATGAAGCAAATTAATTTCGTTATAATTTATTTTGGATTTGTTCAAATTCGTTACTATTGTTGTTTGGAGATTCAGGCACATCCAAATCTCCGAATAACGAAAATTTTATCCGAATTTCATTGAAAAAAAAAAAAAAGCTTGGAATAGTTGGTTGTTAAGGAAGGGGTAGCCGCTGCATTCTTCACCACTTCCCACCCGGCCTATAGCAGAATGACGGCCGGGCGGAGGTTTTGTTATCCTGACTGGGCGTCATATGACGTCCAGCAGGATAACATGCCGGCGCGCGCCCGCAGGGGCGTGCAGTGCGGCGATCAGAGGTGCAGTGAGTCAGTCTGACACACCGCACCTCTGATCGTGGTATGGAGCCTCTGACGGAGGCTCCTTACCACGTGATCAGCTGTGACCAATCACAGCTGATCATCGCGTGAACCAGGAAGTGCCGCTCTCCCTGTCAGAGGGGGGGGTCTGTGCTGATAATCAGCACAGCCCCCATCAGATGTGCCCATCAGCTTCCAATCATTGCCCATCAGCTGCCAATCAGTGCCCCATCAATAACGGCTGTCAGTGCCACTGAAAGTGCCAATCAGTGCCCACCACTGTGCCAATCAGTGTCCATCACAGTGCCAATCAGTGCCCAGCAGTAACAGCTGTCAGTACCTCATCAACAGTGCTGCCCATCAGTGCCACCTGTGAGTGCCACCTGTCAGTGCCAATCAGTACCACCTAAAAATAGATTCAGTCAGCGCAAAACTACAATATAAATCCTGATCTAAGCAGCTGAACATTCAAGGCCAATATAATGCAATCCTTAATCAGTACCACCTATCAGTACCAATCAGTGCCCATCAGTGCCGCCTATCAGTGCCGCCTATCAGTGCCCATCAACTCTACATATCAGTGCCAACTCATCAGTGCCCATCAGTGCCGCCTCATCAGTGCCCACCAGTGCAGGAGAAAACAACATTTTATAACCGGAACGAAGAAAAACTTTTTTTTTTTTCAAACATTTTGGTCTTTTTTAGTTTGTTTAGCAAAAAAAAAAAAAAAAACCCCAGTGGTGATCAAATACCACCAAAAGAAAGCTTTAGGTATGGAAAGAAAACGATAAACATTTCATTTGGGTACAGTGTTGCATGACCGCGCAATTGTCATTCAAAGTGTGACAGCGCTGAAATCTGAAAATTGTCCTGGGCAGGAAGGGGTGAAAGTGCCCGGTATTGAGGTGGTTAATAAGTATGACTCATCTGCTGTCCGCGGAGGTACATACCCCCTACTTACACCCTACCCCTACTTATTCACCAAATAATTTGAAAAGCAAATAAAATGGACAAAGGCCAAGTCCTTTATTTAAAAAAAATACAAAAAAAAAAAAATACATAAAAAAATAAACATATCCTCCCCAATGAAAATCCCCAACACGACCGGTCTCCCCCAGAGACACATTTGCCGAATGTCCGAATCATCGAATAATGAAAATTTAGTCTGAACTCGATTAGTAACGAAATGAAGCGCACATGTCTATTCGGTAGGAACTGTTTGAGTAAAGATCTAATGTTTTCCTGTTCTAATATAGTGGGAAAGCCAACAATTTCCTCGGGGTGGTCTTCATTTTTTACATGACTGTATCTCCTCTCTCTCTATGGCATACGTACTTTGACAACCAGAACATGCATGTTTATGTACAAAGCTCTAGGATCCTTCCTGACAGCCAGTACATGATTTATAAAGTGGATTTGATTTCCTGATTCGATCTGAGAACATAAAGAGGAGGGGGTTTTATCATCACCAGAGATTTACTGTTAACAACCCCCAGATGTATTCGCTGGTCTGTCTTTGTGGTGTCAATGATCACTTCACTATGAGGAATGGAAATAAAAAAATTCAGATGTGCAACATTTACATTAATTATAATCCTCAGTTTCAATTTACATTTTCTTTCGAAGCAGTAATTAGAACGGATAAGAGGAGTGTACTAGAATTGTCTTCAATCGCTGACTATAGTGGGCATACACATAAAGCCGGCCAGGGAAGGATCGAATCTTGACCGGTTCAGCAGGGACCGGCTGACATTCAATCCCTCTATGGGCAGGCTGATTGTATCCAAGTCGATCCATCGATCGACTTGGATACAACCAGCCTGTGAGGTTTTTTTCATGCAATCACTGCCGGTGGCTATAGCTGTTATCAATGTGTTCTCCCGACAGGGCAGGCTCCCCGCCGGCAGCACACAATAGTGCTGCGGGAAGGATTCCCCCATCAACACTGACTGTGTTGATGGGGGAATTGAGCAAATTTCCTTCCTGCAACCATGGGTTGAAAATCAAATCATCTATGGCAGTTGTCTGCAAACTGTGGCCTGGGGGGCGAATGTGGCCCTTTGCTTGCCTTTTTCCGGGCCCCTGGGACACTATTCCTCCCACTGACACCAACAACAGGGCATAATTCTCATCACTGATACCAACAATAGGGCACTATTCCTCCCACTGACACCAACAACGGGGCATAATTCCCATCACTGATACCAACAATAGGGCACTATTCCTCCCACTGACACCAACAACGGGGCATAATTCTCATCACTGATACCAACAATAGGGCACTATTCCTCCCACTGACACCAACAACGGGGCATAATTCCCATCACTGATACCAACAATAGGGCACTATTCCCCCCACTGAAGCCAACAACGGGGCATAATTCCCATCACTGATACCAATAATAGGGCACTATTCCTCCCACTGACACCAACAACGGGGCATAATTCCCATCACTGATACCAACAATAGGGCACTATTCCCCCCACTGAAGCCAACAACGGGGCATAATTCTCATCACTGATACCAACAATAGGGCACTATTCCTCCCACTGACACCAACAACGGGGCATAATTCTCATCACTGATACCAACAATAGGGCACTATTCCTCCCACTGACACCAACAACGGGGCATAATTCCCATCACTGATACCAACAATAGGGCACTATTCCCCCCACTGAAGCCAACAACAGGGCATAATTCCCATCACTGATACCAATAATAGGGCACTATTGATCTTTTATTAAAAGAATCAAGCAACCAATTTTATACAAAAGTAAAAAACAAAACCATAGTACAAAACTTCAACAGAAATCCAAGGAATACACATCCATGTTCAGAATATATACAATATATACATAATCCGTTACCAAAACTATTTACATAAAGCAGCAGAGAAGGCCTAAGAGGCACAACCCATCACCTATGTACGCAGCCATTTATCAAAAATTAATCCAAAAAAATAATAATCTAGGGTGATAAGAGACAGACAGCCACACCCGGGAAAGAGACTCCTGGCAGTCAGGGAGGCTTGAAACCCCTCCACGCCTTCAACCAAGCCCCCTGACTCCGCTTGTCTCTCTCAAGTACCCGAATCTTCTCCACCTCATGCAGAATGTCATACACCACCACCTGAACAGGAATGATTTTACGCCGAATGCTGACCTGACACCGTGCGTTCCAAGTGAAATAACGGACTACTAGGCTAACTAGAAAAAGTGTATCTAAACAAAAAACCCCACCAGTATTGAATGCTCCATACACCCACTCAGCATAACCCAGCCTGGAGAGGAAAGGAACACCGAGGGCCCGCCCCACCTGTTTGTACACCTCTATGTTAAAAGGGCAATGAAGCAGAAAATGGTCCATAGTCTCCTCCTCACCTGCACATTCCTCCCGAGGACAGCTACGATCCACCCCACTGCGGAATTTCAAATTGCCCCTAACATAGAGCCTCCCATGGAAGCACATCCAGGCCAGATCCCTGAATTTAGGAGGTACTCTGTCCAAATTAATAAGTCTTAACCCTGCCCTCAAAACTGGGCCTGGGCAATCCCTTAAGGCCAGTGGGTCATGAAAGACTTCACTCAAGACTCGACTCATAAGGACTTTCCTCGGAACCGATCTGAGATCTTCAGCCGACAATCGCCACTGCCGTAATAACTTCAGGCACGGAGCGACATAGGCTGGTAGCTGACCACGATGACCCCTGAGATTCTTCACTTGGCCACCTTCTTCCCAAAGTCGCAGAAAAGGCCTAAACCAAGATCTAAAAATGCCTGCCCATGCAGGAGGTTCCACTGCAAGCATATTACCAATATTAAACTTGAGAAAAAGCAGTGAAAAGAAAAGAACTGGGTTGACCATACCTAAGCCACCCTCCCTCCTGGATAGATAGGTGACATTCCTCTTGATGGGGTTCAGTCTGTTCCCCCACAACATCTGGAAGAACACACTACTGACCCTAGCATAGAGAGACACTGGCAAGATGCAGACAAAGCTGACATACAAAAAGATCGGAATCAGGTAAGTCTTAATCAGATCAACCCTTTCCCTCATAGATAACTTCCATTTCTTCCAGCTGACCACCTTAGTATTGGCAATTTCCAGTCTGCCTTCCCAGTTTTTGAGGCCATAATCGCCGGGTCCAAATTCAATGCCTAGAATCTTAATTCTTTCCTGGGGCACTGGAAAGGTGTCCGGGAGATCAAAACCCTCACCTTCCTTTCCCATCCAGAAGACTTCACTCTTTTCCTGATTGATCTTGGAGCCTGATGCTTCAGAATACCGTGATGTCAGAGAGACCACCTCCTCTGCTTCATCCGCCCCGGTGACAATCACTGACACATCGTCCGCATAGGCAACAACCCTCAAAGGCGGCTCACCCGGGAGACCCACTGGTACCCCACACAACATGCTGCTCTCTAGCCTCCTGATGAAAGGGTCGATTGCAAACACATAGAGCAGGGGACTCAGGGGACAACCCTGGCGCACCCCGGAGCCAACCTCAAAGGACTGCCCAACCCAACCATTAACAAGAGGAAAGCTTTCTGCCCCCTTATACAAGACTTTTAACCAATCGACAAAACCACCCGGCAGACCGTACTTACTAAGGAGCAACCACAGGTACTCATGGTTGACACGATCAAAAGCCTTTGCCTGATCCAATGTCAGCAAATACTTTCCCCAGCCTGCAGCCCTGCACCGCTCCAAGGCCTCCCGGACAGCTAAAACCGCTGTGAAGGTGCACCTACCCTGGACCGAACAGTGCTGATGGCGAGAAAGCAAAGACTCTGCTACTGACGATAGGCGCCAGAAAAATATCTTTGCCAGTATCTTTCTATCGACATTAAGAAGGCTGATGGGGCGCCAATTCTCAATCATCGAAGGATCTTTACCCTTTGAAAGAAGAATCACAGCTGAGTGCCTCATGGAAGGGGGAAGTACCCCCTCAGCAAGGCAACTGTTAAAAACCTCTACCAAATGTGGGGCCAGAATAGACTTAAAGGCTTTGTAAAACTCAGCCGTCAAGCCATCCGGTCCAGGTGACTTTTTGATGGCAAGTTGTTCAATTGCCCTCATCACCTCTTCAACTGTGATCTCCTCTGTCAAATTCATCAATGGGACATCTTCATCATTTAGACCTGGAGTAGAGTCCAAAAAGCCTTCCATCTTGTCACGGTCAAGCTCTTTCCTCCCAAGAAGGTCAGCATAAAAGGACCTCACGACCTCCAGAATCCCTGACCTGGACTTTGTCAAGGAACCTGTACTGTCTTTAAGGCCAACGACCGTTTTAACAGCTACACCTTGTTTGCAGTTCTGGTAAGGGTCAGGCGAGTGGTACTTCCCATAGTCCCTCTCCAGAACCAAAGAGGCATGCCGGTCATATTGACACTTCCTGAGAAGGAGTTTCACTTCGGAGATTTCCCCAGGATCTCCACCTCTCGAGACAAGAATATCCAGCTTCCTCCGTAAACGTTGGTAGGTCATGTATTTATTAAACTGCTTTCTATTGGCTAGGCCCCTGAAGAATCCAGCGATCCTCTTTTTGGTCAGCTCCCACCACTCAGCCTTGCTGCTACAAAAGTCCAGGATGGTCACCTGTGCCTGAAAGAATTCCTCAAAGGATTGTCTAACATGTTCTTCCTTGAGTAGAGTCGAATTCAATCTCCAGATGCCCTTACCCCTCTGAGGGGCGTCTGAAGCATTCAGGACCACAGATAGCATACAGTGATCAGAGAACTCTACTGCCTGCACCACTGGGGGTGAGAAAGCAGAGGTCTCCTTCAAAAAAAACCTATCTATTCTACTCTGACTATTACCTCGATGAAAGGTGAACCCAGTGTCATCCGGGAGGTGCTTAATGTGCACATCCACAAGACCAGCATCCCTAACCATACTATTTAAAAAAACGCTATCATATCCCAGCCTGTCCTTGAAGTCCTTCCTGTCCTTGGGCCTAGTTACTGTATTAAAGTCACCTCCAAAGACCACTTGCCGGGATGTAAAAAGAAATGGCTTGATTCTTGTAAAAAGGCATTTCCTGTCCCACTTTGTGTGCGGCCCATAGACATTAATTAGGCGCAGGTCCTGCCCTCCCACAAGGACGTCTAAGACCATACATCTCCCAATCTCCACCTCAATAACCCGCCGGATAGTTACCATGCCGGTTTTAAACAACACCGCCACACCGCCGTAAGGCTCGGCCGCAAGAGACCAGTAAGATGGACCATACCTCCACTCTCTCTTAGCCATATGAATATCTGCCAAGGAGGTGAGCCTAGTCTCTTGCAAAAATAAAATTTCAGCATCTAATTGGCTGAACAAAAAGAAGGCCATAGAACGAGCTCTTACTGACTTAATGCTGGCGACATTTATTGTCACCACTTTTAACGGAGGGGGAACCGCCATTTGGGTTATTGGGTGGATTGCTTCTTAGCTCCCCTCTGCTGCTCATCACCAGAAGCCTCTCTCTTTCTTGAGGCCGCCTCAAACTCCATCTCAGAATCAGAACTTCGCTCCGAAGAAGCTCCAGATGAGGAAATCTCCCACTTAGAGGACCTATAACGGTTGGAGACAGGCACTGGAGCCCGTTCCGTCCTCACCACCTGCTTCTTCCGCTTCCCAACCTTCCTTCTCTCCTCCAGGTACTGCAGGTCAGCTTCAGAGATGCCCTTATCTCCTGTTTTTTTCTTTGAAGTCTTTACAGAAGACTCCTTTAGAGAGGCAGAAGCGACCTTTTTAATACCCACTACCACTCCTGGTGGGGGGGTTGCTCCCTTTGAATCTGTCTTAGGAGGGGTAGACTCCTGGGGGGTAACTGACTCGGGGGGCACAGACTTGGAAGGTTCTGACACATGAGGAGAGGGTACAGTAGGCTGGGGGGACACAGAGACAGATACAGAAGGAATACTTACAGACACAGGAGGGGTGGCCACAGGAACTGGGGAGGGACCCTGAGCAGGACCAGGGGAGTCAGTCACCGCAGAGGAGGATGGTACACCAGGGGCCTCACCCTCCATCCTGTCCAGCCTTGACATGTCATCTATTACCTCCTTCTCCATATTGTGCCAGGCTTCAGGACATCTGCTGTAGGGGTGGCCAAGGCGCAGGCACAGGTTGCACCTGATCATCTCGGTGCAGTCCTTGGCCATATGACCCTGACCCCGACACACTGAACATATCAAGGCTGAACAGGAAGAGCTCAAATGCCCCTTTTCTCCACAGCGGTGACACAGCTTCGGCTGACCAGGGTAGAAAATAGTCATCCTATCCCTCCCTATAAAAGCTGAGGAGGGCAGGTGACGGACAACATTCCCATCCCTGGCCAACCTGACTGTAACCGACCAACCCCCAGTCCAGATGTTACGTTCATCAAGGATTTTGCTGGGCTTAGTCAAAACCTCACCATAGTTCCTTAACCAGACCTCTAGGTCCCGAGCAGGAACACTCTCATTGGTGAGTATGATGGTTATCTTTTTCACCGTTGACCTTTGCGAAACCGCAACTGGGGCCAGACCTTCCCATTCAGGTCTTGACCTGCACCGAGCCTCATATCGCTCCCAGAACAGGTCAAGACCCTCTGGCCTGGTGAAACTAATGGTATAATCCCGTGTCCCAGCAACATGTATTAGAGCATACAGGTCGTTTGCCCCAAAACCCATCTCCAAAATCAAATCCACCACTGCACGCCGTGCTGGAGGGATCGCACCACCTTCCCATTTGAGAATTACCACATTTCTTCTCGGACCCCCAGCAGAAGCCAGAGACCCAAGACCAGATCCTGGGGTGCCCAAAGTGGTAGGCTGCAGGGGGAAACCCCGCTTGGGGGCGGAGCTACCAGGAGCAGAGCGTACCACCTGAGCAAACGTGGGTTTATCAGGGCCAAGGCCCCACACTGAAGTCACAGTAGTCTGTTCATTATTATTATTTGCTTGGACTGAGCTGGGACGATTGTCCATCACACTTGTACAATTGCTGTCAGACACACACACGTTCAATTTCCCATCAGGAATAGTCACAGTTGCTGCAATACCAGCTGTCTCCTGATGCTGCACTGTAGAGTCTCCAGCAGCTGTGGGGCAAACATCTTTAGACTCAGCCAAAGGAGAGTTAATAGGCTCTGCTGACACCGGTAGTTCCTTTTCAGAAATGTCATTTTTTAAATGCAGCTCTTGCTGCGCTGCAGCATTAGCAGGTACAACATTGCTACACATAGCATTAGAAACTTGATTGTCACTGGGCACACTTTCAACATTGCTCATGGTGTTAGATGACACAAAAACAGATTCATCCCCTGCTTGGGGCTTGACATTATCAGGCACATTATCAGTTATGTTCTCATCACCAAACGCCAGCTGATCCCCCCGCACAGGAGACTCCATTACCTGGATGGCCCTGAGCATGCCTCCTGAGTCCTGGGAAGGCATGGGGCTGCTTACCTCTACCTGAGGGGGCAGGGGGTCAGAACTGGGGGTCTCCTCCTCCACCTCCATCTTTGTCATCCTCGCAAACCTTTTATCATTGTAAAACTTTTCCTTAAATGGCCCATCTCTTCCTTCCATGATGGACACAATGGTCTCCTGATGTTCCACCCGGACCTTGGCCAGTTGGATCTCCGGATCCATGGACCCTCGTTTCTGGCTGTGCAAGCCCTCACGCTGCCTTCTCAGGCGCTTCAGCTCCGCTCTCAGTTTATAGAGCTTGTCTCTTTCTCTATTCAGGGCTTTAATCCCGGCCACCACTCGCTCCTGAATTGCCTCTGAGCCTTCATCCTTACCAGGGGCAGAAAGATCACAAGCCATGGTTTGTACAGAGGAAGGCATGTCACCTGATGGCCCAGGAGATGGCTGAGAGCTTCCAGCAGGAGAGGCCCTGCTGGCCTCCATGGCTTCCCCAGAAAGGGGCCAGGAGAGCTGGGATAGATTTCCTCACCAGTCCCCTCTCACACGGATCTGCAGCAGCTCCAGACAGACAGCCTCCTCCTGACACACCTGTGCTCCAATGATGGGTGGGGCACTATTCCTCCCACTGACACCAACAACGGGGCATAATTCCCATCACTGATACCAACAATAGGGCACTATTCCCCCCACTGAAGCCAACAACGGGGCATAATTCCAGTCACTGATACCAACAATAGGACACTATTCCTCCCACTGACACCAACAACGGGGCATAATTCCCGTCACTGATACCAACAATAGGGCACTATTCCTCCCACTGACACCAACAACGGGGCATAATTCCCGTCACTGATACCAACAATAGGGCACTATTCCTCCCACTGAAGCCAACAACGGGGCATAATTCCAGTCACTGATACCAACAATAGGGCACTATTCCTCCCACTGACACCAACAACGGGGCATAATTCCCATCACTGATACCAACAATAGGGCACTATTCCCCCCACTGACACCAACAACGGGGCATAATTCCCGTCACTGATACCAACAATAGGGCACTATTCCTCCCACTGACACCAACAACGGGGCATAATTCCCATCACTGATACCAACAATAGGGCACTATTCCTCCCACTGACACCAACAACGGGGCATAATTCCCATCACTGATACCAACAATAGGACACTATTCCTCCCACTGACACCAACAACAGGGCATAATTCCCATCACTGATATCAACAATAGAGCACTATTCCTCTCACTGATACCAACAACGGGGCATAATTCCCATCACTGATACCAATAATAGGGCACTATTCCTCCCACTGACACCAACAATGGGGCATAATACCCGTCACTGATACCAACAATAGGGTAGGGCACTATTCCTCCCACTGACACCAATGATGGGGCACTATTCTTTCTCCTGATACTAACAATGGGACAATATTCCTCCCATGAGTACCAATAATCAGGAATTGTTTAATCCCATTGACGCTGGGGCATTTTTTACTCTCATTGGCCACAGACCAGCCCCCCCAAAGCCTGAAAGATAGTAAACTGGCCCTTTGTTTAGAAAGTTTGGAGACCCCTGATTTATGGGTTGCCTTACAATATGATCAATTGATATAATCATCATTTCAACAAAAAAATCGCATCCTTAACTCCTTCCTGCCCAGCCCTGGCATCCCTTTAACTGCGTTATTACGCCTAGGGGACGGGAAGGTCTGCCTGATCATCAAACCACTGTGATTGGCTGTCACAGTGGTCACATGATTGGGAGCTGGTCCTGCCAGCTCCCAATCATTACTAGAGACCGAGAGCTGCCTTTGACAGCTTGGTCACAAATTATTTTTTGCCACCTGTGTCCCATTGGGGATATTTCCCTTCACTTCCTGTCCCATAGCCAAAACAAGAAGTGAGAGGAAATCCCATCAAAGGTAGGGAATCCCAGAGTGCCACCAGGATCACCAGAACTAGTGTCCCCATAGGAAGATTTTCCCTCTATGTCTAAACTGGTGACAACTCAGAATTTGGGATTTTCTTTCACTCTATGTGATAACTGAACAGGACATATAGAGAGGGTGAATCTCCCAAACGGGGGCGCAGACAGGAATCAATTCCTGACAGGTGTTCTAATCCCTCTCCACTTAAGCCACAAAAAAAAAAAAAGTTTTGCCTTTAGTTATTCTTTATAGCAGTGGTCTCCAAACTGTGACCCGGGGGGCCAAATGCGGCACTTTGTTTGCCTTTGTCTGACCCTTGGGGTACTATTCTACCCACTGACATCAACAATGGGGCGCAATTTCTCCCACTGACACCAATGATGGGGCACTATTCCTCCCACTGACACCAATGATGGGGCATTATTCCTCCCACGGACACCAATGATGGGGCATTATTCCTCCCACTGACACCAATGATGGGGCACTATTCCTCCCACTGACACCAATGATGGGGCACTATTCCTCACACTAATACCAATAATTGAGCACTATTTCTCCCACTGACATCAATGATGAGGCACTATTCTTCCCACTGGCACAAAGAGAACAACTGTTTGTTCCATAGCCTTGTGTTGATCAGTGCAGATCAGCACATTTGATGTGAGCGACCCCTTAAAGCAACTCTGCCATTAAGTATTACATTAGAAAATTGCCATATCTGAAAGAGAAGCAAGTCAATATTTAACTTTTCTGCTGCCCTCACTGCCAGAACTTGGCTCCATTCACAGCTGAAGTCTGCAGGGAAACCAACACTTCCATTACAGGATTCAGTAATGACGTGTGATTTGTTAATGCTGACATGTGCCTTGTGGATTCATGTAAGCCATTATATTTAATGACAGGTCCACTTTGGGATGTTATGGCACATGGCCTTATGGGTGAGTGCCACATATCATCAGTGATGTAATTGCCCATGTTTGGACTTACTGTATACTGTTTTTGGCAGTTACACCGACAATGAGGGGTGGAATGTTTAAAAGTTCATTTTGCTTCAGTAAATATTTGGTCTTGCAATGCAAACTACAGGCTGGATTTAATGGATCACTGGAATCACTATTGTTTATTAAGGGGTCAGTCTACCCAAAAGTGATATCTTAGTAATAGGTAACACCTGATTCAGCCCCTAGCTTCTCATATGTTTTGGATTCTCCAACACCCAACGCTAATTGCCAACTCTATCCACCTGGGATCCTCTATCCACCTAGTATACTTCAACATCCAACACCAATTCCTAACTCTAACCACCTAGGGTACTCTATCCATCTGGGATACTCCAACATCCAAAGCCAATTCCCAAATCTATCTACCTTGAATACTCTACCCACCTGGATACTCCAACATCCAATGCCAGTTCCTAACTTTATGCAGGATATTTTACCCACCTGGATACTCCAACATCCAATGCTAGTTCCTAACTCTATCCACCTAGGATCCTCTATCCACTTGGGATACTCCAACATCCAACGTCAATTGCCAACTCTATCCACCTGAGTTCCTTCAACATCCAACACCAATTCCTAACTCTAACTACCTGGGGCACTGTATCCACCTGGGATTCTCCAACATCCAAAGACAATTCCCAACTCTATCTACCTTTACTCAACCCACCTGGATACTCCAACATCCAATGCCAGTTCCTAACTCTATGCACTTGGGATATTTTACCCACCTGGATACTCCAACATCCAATGTTAGTTCCTAACTCTATCCACCTAGGATCCTCTATCCACTTGGGATACTCCAACATCCAACGTCAATTGCCATCTCTATCCACCTGAGTTCCTCCAACATCCAAAGCCAGTTCCCTACCCCAACAACATGGGCTCTTCCATCCACCTGGGATACTCAAACATCCAACACCAATTCCTAACTCTAACCACCTGGGATGCTCTATCCAACTAGGATACTCCAACGTCCAATGACATTTGCCAACTCTAACCACTTGGGATCCTCTATCCACCTGGAATACTCCAGCATCCAACAGCAATTTCCAAATCTTATCTATCTGGGATTATTTACCCATCTGGAATACTCCAACATCCAATGCCAGTTTCCAACTCTATCCACCTAAAAGTTTAGAGTGTTCCTGTCCACCTTCGCGTGTTTCGGATTGTCCTTTTACATTGTCCGTCTAGGAGCCCCTCACAACAGCAAAACCCAGGAACTTAGCTCTGAGATATCACCAATAGAGTAATTGAGGGACAGCAAACACTGTCAGGGTCTTAACTCTTAACCAATATCTACCAAAAACGGACATAATTTTGATTGGACTTACACTTTATGACAGCACCAAGATATGTTACAGCCCTTTGCATCCTTGGAAAATCAAAGATTAAACACACGATGAACATACCATGCGAAGCAGTGAAAAATTGAGAAAGGGGCCCTGTCCACAAGAGCTTGCAGTCTAAAGTCCTTTAGCAACCTTGACAAATTGGCAAATTAAGACCAGCTGCGTCTCCTCTCTGCCCGTCTTGCAGAAGCAGCGGGCAGGGCCGAGGTTTCCCCGCTGACGTCAGTGGGACACGAGGAGGAGAGGAGACACGGCCGGTCATGTGACTGCCGGGAGCCGCTGTGAGATACGGTGAAGGAGGATATTTTTTAACAAAACACAGAGACAGCGGGGCACTGTATTGGGAGACAAACCAGATAGTATTAAAATATGTTGGATATTCCTGCAGCAGGAGGGGGATGGGGCGGCGCTGTCACTATGTGACACGCAGAGAGGGGAGGGGGGGATAGAGGAGATAGACACAGGAGAGCAGGCTGCGGATGACGGAGGCACGCAAACAGACCACGATGTCAGGGGCTTAGCAGCCATGATTATCGTGGTCTGTTTGCATAGGGGTTGGGAGAAACTGGCAGGATCAGCCAGGTTTTTTAGGTGTTACAGGGGTCCAAATTATACAGTGCAAGCACTGTGCTGTATAAAATGCTTTAACCGCTTGGCATCCGCGCTATAGCCGAATGACGGCTACAGCGCGGACCTGAATTCCCGGGAGGCCGTCATATGACGGCCTCCCCTGTGCACGTGCCCTGCGCGCGCCCTGCAGGGCGCGCGTGGAGCGCGCTGTGATCACCGAGTCACTGAGACTCGGGTGATCACCGATCTGTGTAAGGGGCCGGTCCCGGCCCCTTACCATGTGATCAGCTGTCAGCCAATGACAGCTGATCACATGATCAAAACAAAAGCTCTGTGATCGGTTTTTTTTTCTCCTCGCGCTGACAGTGCGAGGAGAAAAAAAAGCCGATCACCGGCTCAGCAGCAAGGGACATCGGTCCCGAAGAGGAGGAGGCAATAATGCCTCATATGTGCCCCAATTGTGCCAACAGTACCCACTGACAGTGCAACCTGACATTGCCACATCACAGTGCCCACAGTGCCCACCAGTGCCACGTATCAATGCCCATAAGTGCCACCTATCAATGCCTACAAGTGCCACCTATCAATGCCCAACATTGCCACCTAACAATGCCCACCAGTGGTGCCAATCAGTGCCACCTAGCAGTGATCAAGATCAGTGCCCATTTTTGCCACCAATCAGTGCCCATCACTGCCACCCATCAGTGCCCATCACTGCCACCTATCAGTGCCCATTGGTGCCGCCTCATCAGCGTACATCAATGAAGGAGAAAAATTACCCTTTTAAAAAATTTTATAACAAAATATAAAAAAAAATAATTTTTTTTTTTTAAAATTCGGTCTTTTTAAATTTTTTTAACAAAAAATAAAAACCGCAGAGGTGATCAAATGCCACCAAAAGAAAGCTCTATTTGTGGGGAAAAAATGATAAAAATTTCATTTGAGTACAGTGTTGCATGACCGCGCAATTGTCATTCAAAGTGCGTCAGCGCTGAAAGCTGAAAATTGGTCTGGATAGGAGGGGGGTTTAAGTGCCCGGTAAGCAAGTGGTTAAAGAAGCAGGATCCATTTTTTTTTGGGGCGGGGGGGTTAACAAACGCTTTAATCCTGCAACTAGATTAGAGAGGGGGCAAAGAGGACCTGTAATGAAGCAGGAAGTAAGCACTTGCCAGGCTGCCTTTACAGATTTGTCCACACACTTGTGTATTGTGCTTTTGCTGCTGCCAGCCTGAGCTGATGGCTTCCTGTGTATACGGGAGCAAAGCTGAGATCTGACATTTACTTGGCACATTGTGTGCCGCACTTAACGTTTAGATTGGGACAGGCTTGCACACCATCTGTTTTTATTCCGCTTCATACTGGTGCTGCACGACTGTGTGCATGTATCTCCTCTGACTTCTACATAGCGCTGGGGCTCCACAATGCTACCCGGGAAACCCAGAAGCTGTGCTAAAGCCACAATATTCAAGGAACCTATAATGGCTTTTGGTCAATTATATTTTACATTTTATGTTTTAAAATCTTAGTATATATATATATATATATATATATATATATATATATATATATATATATATATATATATATATATATATATATATATATAGTTATTTTTTAGTTAATTATTATTTAATTTAGTCGTTTTTAATATTATTTTAGTCATTTTTAATATTATTTTTTAATATTACATTATTTATTATTAGTTCATTACAATTATTATATATTATACGTATGCCAGAAATATATATATATATATATATATATATATATATATATATATATATATATATATATATATATATATATAGTTAACTACAATTATTATATATTATACGTATGTGTCACGTACCTTACAGCGGAGTCTGAAATGACGAGGGCGGCCTCTTGCACGGTCCCGGTCCTAGCGTCCCTGGAGGTTGAGACAGGGTTGCTAGGGCGGCGGAAGGGTGCAGGTGCCTGCTGGCAGGATCAGGAACCCAGAAGTCTTCGGAGGGAAGCTGAGGTGCTGATTCCCGGATGGATGCAAGAGAGGTCCAGCAGAGGAACTTGCAGGGTCAAGGCAGGCAGGAGTTGGCAACGTACTGGCAACGAGGTACACAATCGGCAGGCAGAGACGTGGTCAGGGACTGGCGGAGGTTGGCAACAAACTGACAGCGGGGTACCGAATCAGGAGACAGAGCCGTAGTCAAGAGTCCAAGCCGGGTTCAATACAGGAAGCAAGGCAGGCAGAGATGTAGGGGTGATCCGAGGGGGTAGTCAAGGCAAGCAGAGGTTCAAGATCAGGGTCAAGTAAACAAGGCAACAGCAAGGGTTCAGGAACGAGCTGAGACAATCCAGCATTGATGCTAGTCTGCTGATCGTTTAAATAGGGCGCCTTGCGCCGTGATTCGTTAGTGTGCGAGCGTGCACGCGCTGACGTGCCCTCGTTCGTACGATCGCATTACGTGCGTGCCTAGTCCGGGGCTCGCTCGTTCTTATCGTACGTCCGGCTGGCACCCTGGAACGAGCGTTAGTGACGGTTCTCTGACATTGCCCCCTCCTTACGGGCAGCCTCCGGATGCCCACCTGAGACCTCCTTTCTGGATGAGCACGATGGAAAGCTTGTATGAGTCTTGGGGCATGGAGGTTCGTTTCCGGTTCCCAGGAGTTTTCTTCTGGACCAAAACCCTTCCATTTAATTAAATATTGATTTTGTCCCCGCCTTCTCCTGCAATCTACAATGGTCGCAATTTCAAACTCTTCTTCCCCGTCTACCATTATGGCCTCTGGGGGCCCTCTTTCACGACCAGGAAAGGGATTGACCACATCAGGCTTCAACAAAGAGGTATGAAACACAGGGTGAATTTTAAATGAATCGGGAAGTTCGAGCTCATAAGCCACTGGATTAATTTTTCTCTTGACCGGAAAGGGTCCTAGGTATTTAGGTCCCAATTTCCTGGATGGACAGGTAAGTTTTAGATTCAAAGTTGACAGCCACACACGATCACCAACCTTCAAATCTAGTTCTCCTCTCCTCTTCCTGTCAAAGAATCTCTTATTAACCTCTTGTGCTTTGGCAATGGTATCTTTTAACACTTGGTTATTGATAGCAAAGAAATTTAATCTGTCCTGAACTGCAGGCAAAGGAGAGTCCGGAATCAATGTGGGCAAGAAGGAAGGATGAAACCCGTAGTTGGAGAAGAAGGGTGATTGGTTGGTGGCGGTATGAGCAGAGTTGTTAAATGCAAATTCTGCCAGCGGCAGAAGTGAGGCCCAATCTTCTTGGGAGAAGGAGGTGAAGCAACGCAGATATTGCTCCAGCGTTTGGTTGGTACGCTCAGTCTGTCCGTTGGACTGGGGATGATAAGCCGAAGAAAAGTTGAGTTTGATGCCCAGCGCTTCGCACAGTGCTTTCCAAAATTTTGAAGTAAACTGTACTCCTCGATCCGAGACGATGTCACTAGGGATTCCATGCAGTCTAACAACCTCTTTAACGAAGACTTCAGCAGTTTCAGTTGCTGATGGGGTCCCTTTCATAGGGATGAAGTGTGACATCCTGGAGAGGCGGTCTACCACTACAAAAATAGATGAGAACCCCTCTGATGGAGGGAGCTCTACGATAAAGTCCATTGCGATTTTATCCCAGGGTCTCTCAGGAATGGGTAGAGGTCTCAATAGTCCCCACGCTTTGTTCTTGCTGTTCTTGTTCCTGAGACAGATTGAACATGAGCTAACATATTTCCTGCAGTCTTTTGCTAAATTAGGCCACCAGAAATGTCTCTGGATCAAATCCATGGTTTTGTATCCCCCAAAATGGCCGGCCAGTGGGTAGTCATGACACACCTGTAGGATGGTAGCACGTAAATTGTGTGGTATGAAAATTTTATTACCCCGCCAATAGAGCCCATCGTTCTCCTGAAGGTCTGTATCTGGAGACAGAGAGACTTCCCTGGATGCTTGACGGATCTGTGACATTAGGTCGGTTTGAATAAGTAGAAAATTTCCAGCCTGCAGGATAGTATCAGTTTGAGGTGGGACTTCAACTTCTGTAAACATACGCGATAACGCGTCAGGTTTCACATTCTTGGAGCCGGGCCGGTAGGTTATGTGGAAGTTAAAGCGTGAGAAGAAAAGAGCCCACCTTGCTTGTCTGGGCCTGAGGCGTTTGGCGGTCCTGAGGTATTCCAAATTTTTGTGATCCGTGAAGATCAGTATTGGGTGTGTTGCTCCTTCCAAGAGGTACCGCCACTCTTCTAAAGCCAATTTGATTGCCAATAGTTCTCGGTCCCCCACATCATAGTTCCTTTCTGAAGGTCCCAACTTCTTTGAGAAGAAGGCCACAGGGTGCATTAGAGCCTTGGGTCCTTGGCGCTGGGACAGGATGGCCCCTACGGCGCTTTCTGAGGCGTCCACCTCCAGGATGTATGGAAGAGCGGGGTCAGGGTGCTTTAATAACGGAGCTGAGGTAAAAAGTCCCTTTAACTTGTCGAAAGCAGCTTGGGCTGCCTCTGTCCATTGAAAACGGTTCTGTTTCTTGGTGAGCTGGGTGATGGGCATGATGATACCGGAGAAGTTTTTAATGAATTTTCTGTAGAAGTTAGAGAAGCCGACGAACCGTTGTACCCCTTTCTTATCAGTGGGAGGTGGCCAGGACGTTATAGCTGCGACTTTTTGAGGATCCATTGCCATACCTCCTGTAGAAATCACCAGTCCGAGGAAGTGGATGGTCTGCCGTTCAAATTCGCATTTCTCGGCCTTGGCATAGAGTCCATTTTGTCTTAGCCTCAGAAGGACTTGTTTCACATGGACACGGTGAAGATCTAAGGAGGCTGAGAAAACTAGGATATCGTCTAGGTAGACGATCATGAATAGATCTAGAAAGTCTCTGAAAATATTATTCACAAAATGCTGGAAGGTTGCTGGAGCATTGCATAATCCGAAGGGCATGACGAGGTATTCAAAGTGGCCAAAACGAGTCCGGAAGGCCGTTTTCCACTCGTCTCCTTCCCTGATTCTGATCAGATTGTAAGCACCTCGTAAATCTAACTTGGTGAATATTCTTGCAGAGCGGAGTCTCTGGAGCAATTCTGGAATCAGAGGCAAGGGGTAGCGATTTTTAACGGTAATCCGGTTTAGCTCTCTGTAATCCACACATGGACGGAGCGAATGGTCTTTCTTTTCAACAAAGAATATTCCTGCCCCGGCTGGTGATGTTGAGTGACGGATGAACCCCTTCTTGAGGTTCTCATTCACATAGTCTTTTAGGACTGCGAGTTCAGGCTCTGACAGAGGAAAGATCCTCCCAAATGGGATTTCAGCCCCTGGTAAAAGTTCAATCGGGCAATCGTAGGCCCGGTGCGGGGGAAGAGTATCAGCTTTCTGCTTGTCGAAAACATCCAAGAAATCATGGTACACGGATGGGACAAGGTCTTGGGATTCGGATACTGGTTTGAGACACCCAATAACTGGAGCTGTGTGGTGGAGGACCTGGAGACAGTTCTTGAGACAGTAGGAGGACTGAAAGACTACCTGGCCGGTTGTCCAGTCTATCTGTGGGTTGTGTGCTTGCAACCATGGCATTCCTAAAATGATCGGAAAAAGTGGTGAGGATATAACGTCCAGGCACAACAGTTCTTGGTGATTGGGTAAGATGTTGGCAGGCAAAGGTTGGGTTTCTTGGATGATAGGCCCAGATTTGATATTGGACCCATCAGCTAATCGGATGAATAGTTTATGTTGCTTCGATCGCAGCGGAATGTTGTGTTGCAGGGCAAAGGCACGGTCAATGAAGCAACTGCAGGCACCGGAGTCAATTATGGCCTGGATCTGAAGCACCCCTTCTGGAAGCTGTAGAGAGACAGGAACAGCAATGTGAGTCGTTCTTGCTAGAGTTAATGCATATCGATCAAGAAGAGGTGAGTCACACTTACGGGTCTTGTTGGGACACATATTGGCGTAATGACCGGCTCCCCCGCAGTAGAGACAGAGATTATTCATACGACGGCGTTGTTTTTCTTCCGGAGTCAAGGGTGCACGAAGCAAACCCAACTGCATTGGTTCTGGAGGTTCAGTGGTAGAAGCAGATAGTGGGGGTGTGGAGGTAGGTAGGCGACTGGGTACCCTGGGTAGCATCCACATGGGCCGATACTGGCTGGTCCTTTCGGATCTTCGCTCCCTCAGCCGGCGATCGATCTGAATGGACAGTTGAATTAGTTCTTCGAGGGAATCAGGGATCCCCACACGAGCTAGTTCATCCTTGAGTGCCTCCGAAAGCCCTAAACGGAACTGAAAACGGAGAGCGGCGTCGTTCCAATGTGTGTCGGTACTCCATCGTTTAAAGTCTGTAACATAGTCCTCCACGGGCCTACGACCCTGCTGGAGGGTGTGGAGGCTGGCCTCTGCTGTGGTAGTACGCTGGGGATCATCATACAGTTTGGCCATTTCATCCAAAAAAGAGTCCATGGTACCCAGCAAGGGACTGGCTTGTTCCAGTAAATGATGAGCCCAGGTCTGAGGTTCTCCCTGCAGTAATGAAATGATGAACCCCACCTTGGTACTTTCCAAAGAAAAGGTGCGGGGCTGAAGCAAGAAGTACAAATGGCAGGCATTCCTGAAAGCACGGAATTTGCTGCGGTCACCCATAAATTTCTCCGGAGCAGGAACTCGTGGTTCTGGGGGTGGCACCACTACTGTGGGTGTAGAAACTGGAGTTGATGATGCAGGTGCTGTGGTCCGAGGTGCTGAGGTACTTGGAGAGAGAGACTCCACTCGCTGTTCAAGTCGTTGGTAGCCATCTTGCAGGCCCTGAACTGCTTGAGTGAGATTTGCGATCTGTTGACACAGAGCGTCCATAGCTGAGGCCCCCCTTTCAGACTCCATTTCTGGCTGGATTGTACTGTCACGTACCTTACAGCGGAGTCTGAAATGACGAGGGTGGCCTCTTGCACGGTCCCGGTCCTAGCGTCCCTGGAGGTTGAGACAGGGTTGCTAGGGCGGCGGAAGGGTGCAGGTGCCTGCTGGCAGGATCAGGAACCCAGAAGTCTTCGGAGGGAAGCTGAGGTGCTGATTCCCGGATGGATGCAAGAGAGGTCCAGCAGAGGAACTTGCAGGGTCAAGGCAGGCAGGAGTTGGCAACGTACTGGCAACGAGGTACACAATCGGCAGGCAGAGACGTGGTCAGGGACTGGCGGAGGTTGGCAACAAACTGACAGCGGGGTACCGAATCAGGAGACAGAGCCGTAGTCAAGAGTCCAAGCCGGGTTCAAAGCAAGGCAGGCAGAGATGTAGGGGTGATCCGAGGGGGTAGTCAAGGCAAGCAGAGGTTCAAGATCAGGGTCAAGTAAACAAGGCAACAGCAAGGGTTCAGGAACGAGCTGAGACAATCCAGCATTGATGCTAGTCTGCTGATCGTTTAAATAGGGCGCCTTGCGCCGTGATTCGTTAGTGTGCGAGCGTGCACGCGCTGACGTGCCCTCGTTCGTACGATCGCATTACGTGCGTGCCTAGTCCGGGGCTCGCTCGTTCTTATCGTACGTCCGGCTGGCACCCTGGAACGAGCGTTAGTGACGGTTCTCTGACAGTATGCCAGAATATATATATATATATATATATATATATATATATATATATATATATATATATATATATATATATATATATAATTTTATATAATATAATTATTATTTTTTTTTACTATTTAAAGAAGGTTTGTATTTGACAAATGCACATTTAATGCATTATAGAGAGCAGAGCAATGACTATTTCCTTTCAGATTGTCTCTCTCTGATGGAAACTTAATATGCACCCATCGTAACAGAGGGCTATTCAGATCGGGGGTAGGGAATCCCTGCTGTGCTCCTTCATTGGTGTCTAAAATTTGAGCTTCAGCTATTGAGCTCTATACAAAGGCTTTCATTTAGCGGGGAAGATAAAATTAATCTGTAGACAGGCTATAGATATTCAGGTATTGGCTAGGGATAGAAGCAATTATTAATTGTTGCAAAAACTGTGCTTTTTTTTTTTAATTCTTAATTTTAGTGAAATGCATTAGAGACAAAGTTGAAGATAAATTGTAGGCCTTTTTTTAGTGGTTTTAGTGTATAACTAAGGCCAAAACATGTATTTTCATCTTGGATGGAGTACGGATTGGTAAAAACCCTTGTCAGGTTTTTCTTTTTTCCATCTGTGCCCAATTGGGGAGGTTTTCATTTACTTCCTGTCTTGTAGATACAACAGAAAGCTAGAAAAAATCTCTTCAAAGTGAGGGGAATGCCCTTTAGATGGATATCACCATTCAATTTTGATTTTGCCTCTATTCTTGTTCTGTTGGCAACTCAGTTTGGGGATGCCCCTTCCTGTTCCAACATTACTGCACACCAGTGCACAAAGCAAGGTCGTGTTAGAACAGGAAGGGGCCATCCCCAAACTGTTCCCACAAAGTTGGAGCATGAAATTGTCAAAAATGTCTTGGTATGCTGACGCCTTACAAGTTCCCTTCACTGGAATTAAGGGGCCAAGCCCGACCCCTGAAAAACAGCCCCACACCATAATCCTCCCTCCACTAAATGATTTGGACCAGTGCACAAAGCAAGGTCCATAAAGACATGGATGAGCGAGTTTGGGGTGTAGGAACCTGACTTGAGTCCTGACCTCAACCCGATAGAACACCTTTGGGGTGAATTAGAGCGGAGACTGCGAGCCAGGTCTTCTCATCCAACATCAGTGCCTGACCTCACAAATGCGCTTCTGGAAGAATGGTCAAACATTCCTGTAGACACACTCTTAAACCTTGTGGACAGCCTTCCCAGAAGAGTTGAAGCTGTTATAGCTGCCAAGGGTGGGACCAACTCAATATTGAACCCTACAGACTAATGCTCTGTACACACGGTCGGACTTTGTTCGGACATTCCGACAACAAAATCCTAGGATTTTTTCCGACGGATGTTGGCTCAAACTTGTCTTGCATACACACAGTCACACAAAGTTGTCGGAAAATCCGATCATTCTGAACGCGGTGACGTAAAACACGTAGGTCGGGACTATAAACGGGGCAGTGGCCAATAGCTTTCATCTCTTTATTTATTCTGAGCATGCGTGGCACTTTGTCCGTCGGATTTGTGTACACACGATCGGAATTTCCGACAACGGATTTTGTTGTCGGAAAATTTTATATCCTGCTCTCAAACTTTGTGTGTCGGAAAATCCTATGGAAAATGTGTGATGGAGCCTACACATGGTCGGAATTTCCGACAACAAGGTCCTATCACACATTTTCCGTCGGAAAATCAGACCGTGTGTACGGGGCATAAGACTGGGATACCATTAAAGTTCATGTGCGTGTAAAGGCGGGTGTCCCAATACTTTTGGTAATATAGTGTATTTTAAGGGAGCAATTGTTTTTAAATAGCGCTTGAGACCTTTACCCATTCTTGTGTCCAAAAATGCTAACCCTACCACTAAACCTAACAATAACCCAAACTCTAATGGTAACCCCAAAAATAACCCTAGCCCTAACGCTAACTAATTTCAACTCTAAAACTAAGACTGGCCATTATGGCTCAAATATTATCCAATTTCTAATGAATTAGCCAAAGTTAGAGCCGCGGGTGGCCCTGAAAGTCTCACCTAGCTTAAAGCAACACCAGGCTTGGGAATATTGTCAGGATCCACCCGGCTGTCTGATTGCCAGCTGGCTTCTCCTTTCAATGCATGGCTGAGAGCCGGAGCCACCCGTACCAACAAAGTCTGGGGAATTCCCAGGAAAAAGCCAAAGTCTACTTTCCACCAGCTTGCAGACAACCAAATTGACCTATCCAACAGTAATGCCCCGTACACACGGTCGGACTTTGTTCGGACATTCCGACAACAAAATCCTAGGATTTTTTCCGACGGATGTTGGCTCAAACTTGTCTTGCATACACACGGTCACACAAAGTTGTCGGAAAATCCGATCGTTTTAAACGCAGTGACGTAAAACACGTACGTCGGGACTATAAACGGGGCAGTGGCCAATAGCTTTCATCTCTTTATTTATTCTGAGCATGCGTGGCACTTTGTGCGTCGGATTTGTGTACACACGATCGGAATTTCCGACAACGGATTTTGTTGTCGGAAAATTTTATAGCCTGCTCTCAAACTTTGTGTGTCGGAAAATCCGATGGAAAATGTCCGATGGAGCCCACACACGGTCGGAATTTCCGACAACACGCTCCGATCGGACATTTTCCATCGGAAAATCCGACCGTGTGTACGGGGCATTAGCGTTAAAAAAGGGGTTTAGTCCGCACGCATTTACACCCGTGCCTGCCCCTTCCCCAACCTGGCACTCCAGTGAGGAGGAGGCTGGAGGAGCAGATTGAGAGCTGATTGACCAGCAGTCATGTGTTCGCTCAGCTCTCAGTTTTATGCCGTGTACACACGAGCGGACTTTTCAGCATCAAAGGTCCAACGGTCTTTCCGACGGACTTTCAACTGAGTTACGACGGACTTTCGAACGACCGGACTTGCTCACACACAAAGTCCGTTCGAAAGTCCGTTGGTTTGAACGTGATGACGTACGAGGGGACTAGAATAAGGAAGTTCATAGCCAGTAGCCAATAGCTGCCCTGGCGTTCTTTTTTGCCCGTCGGACTAGCATACAGACGAACGGATTTTTCATCCGGACTCGAGTCCGTCAGAAAGATTTGAAACATGTTCCAAATCTAAAGTCCGTCTGATTTTCGACAGAAAAAGTCAGCTGAAGGTCCGATGAACCCCACACACGGTCGGATTGTCCAACCGATCCCTCGGACCAGTCCGGTCGAAAAGTCCGGTCGTGTGTACACGACTTTAGAGCCGGCTTGGGGCAACTAGAGTGCAGCGCGAATGCTACAGCAGAGAAGTGAGTGTGTATGTTTGGTTTTTTTAGTAATCCCACACTTCTCCTTTAACCCTAAGAGCCCTTGCACACTGGGGCGGTTTGCAGGCGCTATTGCGCTAATAATAGCGCCTGCAAACCGACCCGAAAGTGCCGCTCCTTGCATTCCAGTGTGAAAGCCCCGAGGGCTTGCACACTGGAGCGATGCGCTGGCAGGACGGTAAAAAAAGTCCTGCTAGCCGCATCTTCGGAGCGGTGAAGGAGCGGTGTGTATACCGCTCCTTTACCGCTCCTGCCCATTGAAATCAATGGGACGGCGCGGCTATACCGCCGGCAATGCGCCTCTGCAGAGGCGCTTTGCGGTGGTATTTAACCCCTTCTCGGCCACTAGCGGGGGGTAAAACCGCCCCGCTAGCGGCCGCATACCGGCGGTAAAATGCCGCTAATAATAGCGGCGTTTTACCGCCGACGCCGCCCCCCGCCCCAGTGTGCAAGGGCTCTAATTCTTACCATAGTCCTAACCCTTTGTTAGCAC
Organism: Lithobates septentrionalis; assembly: GCA_037952835.1. Lineage (NCBI taxonomy): Eukaryota > Metazoa > Chordata > Amphibia > Anura > Ranidae > Lithobates > Lithobates septentrionalis. The sequence goes on along the minus strand of JBBDGP010000758.1, from coordinate 121,618 downwards.
TGTGATGGCAATCAGGTGACTTTGTTTATAAACAAAGCCATGTAATCATCATGCCAGCACGGAAAGGTGATCAGTGGCATAGTCGATAAAGCTATGTGATCAGCATCTTGATCACATGGATTTGTTTGTTTCCTGTATAGCTTAAAGCTTGACTTTTACAGGAAAAGCAGATACATTTACCTGCCTATATTGCAGGGTCTAATGATCATGTTGACTTTTTTACGTTGTTTTTAACCCCCTCCCACTGCCGCCCCCCAGCTCTTTAAGAGGCTTTAAATGCTGGAAGGCGGAGGCAGGCATTCTAATCATGTGGGATTGGCTGTAACAGCAGTCACATGAACAGAAGCTCCCAATTATAAGTATGCATCGGGAGTTCCCCATGACATTTTAGTTACTATGCGGTGATCGTACTCTTAGCACAGTAAACTGTTCCCCACGGACGCATATATGTGGCCGCTCGGTGTTAAAGTTTTACTAAACCCACAATAGTAAAATCAGTCTGTATCTGCAGTAAAGCATGCTTGTTATACCCACTGTGGAACCTAAGGGGTTAATCCTCTGCATTGTGTAAAAAGGCTGTTTGATCCTGTATGCACAGATCCTCCTCTTCTTCCACTGACTCCAGAACAGGTCTGGATAGTACAGAGCCTTTGGAGTCAGGCTGCACATGTTCAGTTTGGTGAGTATTGCTAGAGACTGAGTTTATATTTTTCTTGGGAGAGTGCATGTGATCAGCACAGGGCCAATCAGCACTGTCCAGACAGAGGGTCAGGGGTCAAGCAGCCTCATAGGACAATCAGGGAAGAATTAGAACTCCTCCTACAAGATTTAACCAGACGCTGATAGAAGTCACAAGACTGCTATACACTGCTGATGAGGAAAGGTATTTAGCAGTTTATATTTACAAAAATAATTGCATTTCCATGCTCTGTGTACTGTGGGAGACCAGATATAGAGAATGTAGGGTCCCATCCGCCCAGTGGCTGGAAATATGCATATGCTCATGGGGAACAGGTTAAAGCCCAAAGTCATAGAAAGAAACATGTAGTCTGATAGACCTCCAAACACATTCCTCCAATTTTACCAGGCCTCAGAGCCTAGCATCAAATGAGAAGACCACCGATATTGTAATGCTGTTTTTTGTTATCACATAAAACCAGCAGATTGGACACTTACATATAACTAATGGAGATTGGGCTTCAATGTTTTCCTTTGGCACCTTTACGAATATGACTGTGTGTCCCACCACAGAGAAAGTAACATAGTATGTGTGGCTCCGCCAAACGTGTTTCGTCCTTATGATGTCTTCAGGGGATAGATCTAGCTAGCACTTTATTAGAGATAGTGTTACTGCAAGTTATGCACATATGGACTAGGTGAATGGCCATTAAATTAATTTTCATAATGGCACAATAGCACTTTATATTAATGTGGAATGTATTTGTAACATATGAATTTCTGTGCTTGATTTCATTTTTAGCGCCACACTAATTTATTTTTCAGTGTTTGTACCATTTCTCCTTGGTGGGATTATAGGAAGGTGTAAAGCAGCTTTAAAATACTCAAAGTTTTACTAATTTTAAAAGGGAGCCCCATAAGCGCAGAGCATTGTGTGTATTGTAGTCTGATACATGTACTAGCAAGCTCTATTTTTTCCTAGTCTTATGCCCCGTACACACGATCGTATTTTCCGACAACAAATGTTGGATGTGATCTTGTTGGCTGAAAGTCCGACCGTGTGTATGCTCCATCGAACATTTGTTGGCGGACTTTCCGCCAACAAATGTTGGCTAGCGGGATCTCAAATTTTCCACCAACAAAACTTTGTTGTCGGAAATTTCCGATCGTGTGTACACAAGTCCGACGCACAAAAGTTCACGCATGCTTGGAATCAAGCAGAAGGAGCCGCACTGGCTATTGAACTTCCTTTTTCTCGGCTCGTCGCGCGTCTTGTACGTCACGGCGTTCCCACGTTCGTAATTGTTGGCCAACATTTGTGTGACCTTGCGTATGCAAGACAAGTTGGAGCCAACACCCTTCGAACAAAAATCCACGGTTTTGTTGTCGGAAAGTCCGATCGTGTGTACGGGGCATATGTCTTACATCTACTCCTAGTCTTAATCTTACATCTATTCTTATAACAGTTTTTTTTTTTTTTAAATTAAGTTTTATAGTATTAAGATTCAGCTTAACAATCAAGTGAAGGCAAAAACATGTGTCCATATGTAGCATTTGCATAATATCAAAAACTCTATATTCACATCTTAAAATTTTCTATTCAAAGAAAAAAGTGAAAGGAAAGGGAGTAAGGAGGAAAAAAAAGGGGGGGGGGGAGGGAAGAGAAAGATGAGAAGAACCAAAAATGTATTGGTTACTTATTAGTGTAAAAGTCAAACATATATATGTAAAAGGTCTCTAAGGGCCATCTTACCACCAAGTGCTTATACTTTTATTATGCCGCGTACACACGGTCGGACTTTTCGGCTACAAAAGTCCGACAGCCCGTCCGACAGACTTTCGACGGACTTTTGGCGGACTTTTGGCGGACTTGCGGCGGACTTGCGGCAGACTTTCTTACGAACGGACTTGCCTACATACGATCACACAAAAGTCCGACGGATTCGTACGTGATGACGTACACCGGACTAAAATAAAGAAGTTGATAGCCAGTAGCCAATAGCTGCCCTAGCGTGGGTTTTTGCCCGTCGAAATAGCACACAGACGAGCGGATTTCTGGGTCCGGCGTAGTTACGACGTAAAGATTTGAAGCATGTTTCAAATCTAAAGTCCGTCAGATTTGCGGCTGGAAAAGTCTGCTGAAAGTCCGCTAAAAGTCCGGGGAAGCCCACACACGATCAGATTGTCAGCCAGCTTTAGTCCGTCGGCGTCCATCGGACTTTTGTAGACGAAAAGTCCGACCGCGTGTACGCGGCATAACAGTTGATCAGTGAGTCTGAACATGATTGTGCCTCTGGTTAGGACCTACTGCTTTCAGTAATTCACACGGACACGCCCCCCCCCTTAGTGTGTGGGAGGACACTTGAGATAAGGGGTGTGGCTGTTACTCAGCTCTGCCAGTACGGAGCACTGCAATGCGTGGACAGGAAGCAGCATTTTTAATTTAAAAAAAGTATTCTTAGGAACTTTCAAGCTAACATTAATCCCAGATCGCTTGTTTTAAATTGCCTAGGAGTGTGACAGGTTCACTTTAAAGAGCAGAAAGGAAATAAGAGGTCTCATAAAAGATTCCTGCTTAAAATTTATGGGTTTCATTATTTGAGGGGAATGGTGAAATGGGGCACTATTGAGATTTTAATGAAAGAACATTTCTCCTAGCGGGAGACATTTGTCAGATTTGTCTCTACTTCTCCAAATGAGCACCTCCTTGTCAATCATCCGTGTCACCGGAGCAGGCTGGATCCATATTATTAAAGGAACTGACCACAGAGGAAGCACTGAGGCCTCTACAGATCTTTCCTGTACAACCTTACCTTCCCCATCAACGCCTCTGCCCAGAAGCCGGAGTCACTCAAGGAAGAAGATATATATAAAATGCAGGTGTTTTATTGCCTTCCCAAGGAATTTATTAGCAGGTGAACCTGCCAAGAGTAGCAGAGTAGAAATAGTAGTGAGGGTTTATCTGCGGGGAAGACGGATGGCTTACTATATTAACCTTTTAATGGCGGTTCTTCTGGTAAACCATTAATCCCAGCAGTAGTTGGGAGCGGAATTGCAGTCACTTATAGGAAGCCATATAAGCCTGACTATATGAGGCCTTAGGCTGCATTCACACCTCTGCGTTTTGAATCGCGGGCAGATTTGCCACGATTCTGCCAGTGATTTCCCAGTGCCAATTTGTGAATGACAAATCGCAGAATGCACATTTGAGACGCCATTCATTTGAATGCCCCCTAAAATCGCGGGGCGGGTCTGCCACGATTGTTGCGCGATAAACCGCGGCAAACTGCATCGCGTAAAGGCTTGACGTCCAAAAAAAGTTCAGGAGCTTCTTCTGGGCGACATGCTTTAAGCAAGGTGGTTTGCCACAATTGCAGTTTGATTTATCGCGCGACTATTGTGGCAGAACCGCACTGCATTTTTAGGTGCCATTCAAATGGATGGCATCTGAAATGTGCGTTGTGCGATTTGCCATTCACACCTAGGCGTCTTAAAATCGCATGCGGAATCCATGTGTGAATGCAGCCTAATGCCCTGTACACACGGTCGGACTTTCTGACGGAATATGTACGATCGGAGCTTGTTCTCGGAAACTCTGACTGTGTGTGGGCTCCATCGGACTTTTTCCATCGGAATTTCCGACACACAAAGTTTGAGAGCAGGCTATAAAATTTTCCGACAACAAAATCCGATCCTTCAAATTCTGATCGTGTGTAGACAAATCCGACGGACAAAGTGCCACGCATGCTCAGAATAAATTAAGAGACGAAAGCTATTGGCTACTGCCCCGTTTATAGTCCCGACGTACGTGTTTTACGTCACCGCGTTCAGAACGATCAGATTTTCCGACAACTTTGTCCAACCGTGTGTACGCAAGACAAGTTTAAACCAACATCCGTCGGAAAAAATCCATGGATTTTGTTGTCGGAATGTCCGATCAATGTCCGACCGTGTGTACAGGGCATAACACTTGTTAGGCACACAATTAACCCCTCAATTGTCCCTAGATGGTAACCCGTTCCCAGCCAGTGTCATTAGTACAATGTCAGTGCACCTCTATATTATTAGCATTATTCACTGTATGTCAGAAACCATGAAATCAGGCCGAGACAGAAGTACAGTTAAATCACACTTGTTTAATAATAAAAGTAAAAAGAACAAACGTAGTCAAAACATAGCCAAATTTCAGTAACCGGAATGGATAGTCAGACAAGCCAAACGTCAGGGATCAATGTAGTGGAACAGCAAGCAGGATCTGGAGCCAGAAGGGATGTCAGCAAAGCAAGTCTTGAACAGTATTGCAGGAGATAGTTTCCGTGATGTTGACCAAGGCGAAGGCAGAGATCCTCTGGACTGGACGGTTTAAGTAGGCAGAACTGACGAGCAGGAAATCATCAACAGCTGAGTAACTGTTGGAGAGATCAGAGCTGGCAATTAGCCAACAGCTGAGCGGCCAGCTCTGAGAAGGAAGGGCTGAGCCCAGCCCTGACACTGTATTAGTGTCATTGGTGATGTCAGTTAGTCAGTTGCCAGTTAGTGTCAAATTGGCTGCCGCAGTCCCACTATAAGTCGCTGATTGCCGCCATTACTAGTCTAAAAAAAGTATAAAAATAATAAAAATTCCAGTATACAGTATATACCATTGTTTGTAGATACTATAACTTTCACGCAAACCAATTCATTTACACTTATTGGGATTTTTATTTTACCAATGGCATGTAGCAGAATACATATTGGCTCAAATTAATGAAGAAATTCGATTTAAAAAAAAAAAAAAAAATTATGGATATGTTTTAAAGTAGAAAGTAAAAAATATTGTTTTTTTTTTTCAAAATGTTTTCGTCTTTTTTCTTTTATATAATAAAAAATAAAAAAAACCCTAGTGGTGACCAAATACCACCAAAAGAAATCTTTATTTGTGTGGGGAAAAAAAAATCATATACATTTTGTTTGGGTAAAACGTTGCATGACCGCACAATTGCCAGTTAAAATAGCGCAGTGCTGAATAGCAAAATACGACCTGATCATAAAGGGGGTAAAATCTTCCGGAGCTCAAGTGGTTAAAGGGACGCTGGTGGCTGGGCGGGAAGGGGTTAAAGAACAAAAATTGTATACATTGCAGCTTATCAGTCCTCAGACTCAGTTCAACCTGACAGGCGCAACCAAGTGCTGACCACGTTTCCGCATGTTTTTTTCGCACATTCTTCCCAGTGTACAGGAAACTTGAAAAATTCCAGATTGATCTCCAAAAAACTGCATGCGGGGTTGATGCGTGTGAAAAAGCGCGGCGCATTTTCAGATGCCAATCACAATGAGTGGCTGTGATGCGTGGGCATAACATGCCTCATACCCATAAAAGATAAATTAATACTAAAGCAGCAAAATTGCCCAAGGGACTTTATGAGACACATTAAAGACAATAAACAACTTTCACATTTTATTCAAAATAGTAATCTTAAAAACTCACAATGTTATTTTTTGATAAACATGCATTAAGCAATAATGTACATATAGAACGTTGCTTGAATTTACAGCATCACCAATGGTTCATAATAAATAAGCTTTTGCACAAATCCCTTGACGCGTTTCGTCAGCTCTTGATGAAGCGAGCACTGTCTCGCGAAATGCGTCAAGGGATTTGTGCTAGAGCTTATGTTGTGCTCATTCAGGACACACAAAGTATTAGATGTGGTGGTTGCATTAAAGTGGTTGTAAAGTCAGCAAGGTTTTTTTATCTTAATACATTCTATGCATTAAAATGAATAGCCTTTCTGTGTGCAGCAGCCGTCCTCAGCACCCCCTAAATACTTAGCTTTGCCCCATCTCTGTCCAACGACGTCCACGAGTTCCTCGCCTGTCTGATTGGCTGAGACACAGCCATTGGCTCCCGCTGCTGTCAATCAAAGTCAGTTAGCCAATCAGAAGAGAGAGGGGACGGGGCCGAACCAGGGCTCCGTGTCTGAATGGACACAGGGATTTGTGACTCAGCTCAGGTGCCCCCCCTAGCAAGTTGCTGGCTGCGGTGGGCACTCGACAGGAGGGAGGGGCCAGAAAAAAACTAAGAGGGACCCAGGAAGAGGAAGATTGTGGCTGCTCTGTGCAAATCCACTACACAGAGCAGGTAAGTACAATATGTTTGTTATTTTTAGAGAAAAAAAAAAAAAAGACTTTAGTATCACTTATTTTTTTAAATCAAAATTTTTTTTATTGACAAGAATAATGGGTAACTGAGTTACAATAATAGGGAGAAACATATTTTCTCACAGTTGGATTGTACACAAAATCAAACATGTACGTACATATAATGCAGCTACCTGTTGTTAAGCACATATAATCTCGTTTTTTGTAGAACTTAAAACATAAGTTTAATTTCCTTTTTTTTTTCATGCTTTTTATCTTTACTTTTTACAAGCAAGGCTTAGTTCACACAAGCAGCACAGGGAACAGTAAAAACGCAGATCAAGCACCTGCTTTTACCACCCCCTGATCACCTACCTACAATCAGCTCCTCCCAGCTGATTTCGAGGGCCTGTCCCTGATTTGGAGCAATGTCCCTCTTTCCCTCTTTCCTCCTCATTTGTCCCTCATTTTGGTGTGATCTATATAGATGTATATAAAATGCACTTTTTATTCTATCAAAAAGTGTTTTCCAGCGCTAAACCTTTCATCTGATTTCTAAATTGCTGCATTTGTGAATCCCAAAAGCCAATATAAAGTAATAGTAGTGGTAAAAAAAAGCACTTGTGGGTTTAACCAATCTTGTTTTTTTTTTTTTTTTGTACAATTCTCCTTTTAAGGGGGCGTGGCAAGGGGTGTGTCCTGTGCCTGCATGCTTTTGCTGATAGGTGTCCCTCATTCCCATCTCAAAAAGTTGGGAGGTATGTACCTACAAAATAACATGGCGGACGCTCAAGTCCGAAAACAATGCCGTGGTTGTGTGTTTTTGTTTCACAGTTCAGCAAATTTAAATAGGCATGTCGTGTTTCAGCAGGCAGTGCTGCTTGGCAAACAAGCCCAATAAACTCAATAGTACTGCACCGTAACTTCGCGGCATACAATTGTGGTTCTGTATTGTAAAGGGAAATTCCCCCTTTTTAACCGGAAAAAAAACCACCTAAAAAAGTCCACTCAATTACCTCTGATATACACTTTAGGACGCAAACTCCATGGTGCAATCCAGGCAGCTCACTGCTGTGTATTTTATGAGCTTAGGATTGTTGGGTAATCAGACTGTTCTATGTACCATGTACACAAGTAAAACACAACAAAAACTTTGTCACAACACAAACCCCAAGACATTTCATTGTATGTCAAATACAAATTATTATTTACACCCAACAGACACCCAACAGACGTGTCCCATAAGGTGGACAGGAGATAATAAAACCCTCTGAGTAACACTGTTATAAATCCTTGTAGAAAATATAATATATGTCGAAGACTCGTACCTTCAGAAAACAACTTATATTGGAAATAACCAATGACAATTGCACGGTCATGCTACACTGTACCCAATCACATTTTTTATCATTTTCTTCACACAAATAGAGCTTTCTTTTGGTGGTATTTAATCACTGTTGGGTTTTTTATTTTTTACAATAAAAAAATAAAAAAAAAAGACCAAAAATTTTGAAAAAAAAAATGTTTTTTTACTTTTTTTCTGTCAGTAAATTTTGTAACGAAATATTTTTTCGCCTTCACTGATGTGCGCTGATGAGGTGGCACTGATGGGCAATGATAGGCTGAACTGGTGGGCACTGATGAGGTGGCACTGATGAGGAGGGACTAATATGCCGCACTGATAGTTGGCACTATGTGGCACCGGTGAGCACTGATAGGCAACACTGATGGGCACTGTTAGGCGGCACTGATGGGCACTGTTAGGCGGCACTGGTGGGCACTGATAGGCGGCGTTGGTGGGCACTGATAGGTGGCATGGATAGGCGACACGGACAGGTGGTACTAATGGGCACTGATGAGCATTGACGGGTGGCACTGATGGGCGACACTGATGGGCATTGATCGACAGCAGTGATGGGCATTGATGGGCAGCACTGATAGGCGGCACTGGTGGGCACTGATAGGTGGCATGGATAGGCGACACGGATAGGTGGTACTGATGGGCACTGATGGGCATTGATGGGTGGCACTGATGGGTGGCACTGATGGGCGACACTGATGGACATTGATCGACAGCAGTGATGGGCGTTGATGGGCAGCACTGATAGGCGGCACTGATTGCCAGCACTGACTGGCATCGCTAATGGGCACTGATTGCTGGCACTGATTGCTGGCATTGGTGGGCAATGGTGGACACTGATTGGTGACACTATATTGCTATATTGTGATCAGGGCACTGATGATCAGTGCCCTGATTACATTCCTAGATGTCCCCCTGCGTGGAGATGCTGCTGATCGGCTCTCCTTGCCACACACTCTGTCAGTGTGAGGCGAGGAGAGCCGATTACCGGCATGTCCGTGTTTACATTTGACCGGCTGTGATTGGACACAGCCGATCACATGGTTAAAGAGCCGCGGACGCGGCTCTTCACAGAGATCGGGGTTGCGCTGTGTTCTAGCAACACGACGTGGCTTCGATCGCCGCACTGCGTGCCCCCCGTGAGGGCGGCCGTTCTGGGACGCCGTCATATGACGTCGCTCCAGAACAAGGGCCGCACCGCCCCGCCGTCATTTGAGCAGCAAGTAGTTAAAGATTTAAAAGTTTAAAAAAACAAAAAACAAACATATCATACTTACCTTCACTGTGCAGCTCGTTTTGCACAGAGTGGCCCCGAACCTACTCTTCTGGGGTCCCTCGGCGACTGTTTAGGCTCCCCCCCCCCGCAAGGACTCAACAATTTCATGCGAGCTCCCTCGCATGGTGTTGAGTGCTTGCGGGCGCGCTCCCGTGATACAGCCGGCGCTCACTGTATCACTCGACCCCGCCGCGTCATTGGATGTGATTGACAGCAGCGCGAGCCCATGGCTGCGCTGCTTTCAAACCATCCACTGTAACCAATCAGCGGCTAGGCTGAGCGGTGAAGAGGATGTCGGGAGCGAGCGCAGGACTTTCAAGGGGTCAGGTAAGTAAAACGGGGGGGCTGGGGGGGGGGGCTGGGGGTGGCGGTATTGTCGGATGTTTTTTCACCTTAATGCATAGAATGCATTAAGGTGAAAAAACTTTTACCTTTACAACCCCTTTAAAAAGAAATAATATAATTTGCCACAATATTAATACTGCCCAAAAGACCACAATCATTTATATATAATCTATAATTTACTGTATGTGTGTATACATATAGATATATATATATAGTCCATAGGGTTCAATTTTGGTGTTGGCCCACTCTTTTCTGGGAAGGCTGTCCACAAAGATTAGCAGTGTGTCTATGGGAATGTTTGATCATTCTTCCAGAAGCGCATCTGTGAGGTCAGGTACTGATGTTGGACGAGAAGGCCTGGCTCACAGTTTCCGCTAGGGGTTGCCACCTCATCCCTTTAAACCCAAACACATATGAAATACACAGGTTCTGAGGCTAATTAAATGCAGGTAAGGCACCAAGTGAGTTTATTTTCCACCTTAATCAGCCACAGAACCTGTGCAAATAATATGTGTTTGGGTTTAAAGGGATGAGGTGGCAACCCTAGTCTCCGCTTCATCCCAAAAGGTGTCCTGAGGCCAGGACTCTGTGCAGACCAGTCAAGTTCCTCTACCTAAAACTCGCTCATCCATGTCTTTATGGGCCTTGCACAAGGGTGAGGGGTGGATGTGGAATAATTATAACCCTACACAGGTACCATCCCAAAAAAATGCAAAAATCAATAACAAAGATAAGGTGGAGTGGGGCGTTGTCTGTACCTTGTAGGGCTTAATAAACGCATATACCACAGAATAAAAATATAATTAATCTTTATTTTCCATATATCAATGGTTAAATAAAAAAAACATTACAATTATAGCAGGTTAGGATCACAATTACTGTTATTTGGTTCAGGACATGCTGGTCCTGACTGAGAGGATCAAGACAGATGGCCTTGCTTTGCGCACTGTTCCAAATCATTTGGTGGAGGGGGGATTATGGTGTGGGGTTGTTTTTCAGGGGTTGGGCTTGGCCCCTTAGTTCCAGTGAAGGGAACTCTTAAGGCATCAGCAGACCAAGACACTTTGGACCAATTCATGCTCCCAACTTTGTGGGAACAGTTTGGGGAGGGTCCCCTTCCTGTTCCAACATGACTGCACACCAGTGCTTATGTAGAGTAGTGAGTGTCAAGAGCAGAAGAGTTCAGGCATGTTTGGGAGGCAATTTTGGTACTGCCATATTTTGTTGAATTTGTCAGTGTTTTGATGTATTTTCGCCCCTAAATGAGAAATTTGTCATATGCTATATGTATAAAACTCGTCAAGATTCACCTTCGTATTCGGGAGCATATGCCAACATTTGGCCGCATCTGCAGTCTAGGTCAATGGTGCATTCAATAACCCAGGGATGAGAGTAGGAGGGGCAGCTGCCCTGGGCGCAGTGCCTACATGTTGAGGGGGGGGTTGTAGCCCATAAACTATGTTCAATCAAGCTGAGAGCCTGCCCTCACCTTTCCATCCTATACTAACCCTCACTGCTGCCTGGGGGCTGCCCTACCTGACAGGAGGAACCCGAGCAGTGGAACAATTTTATCTCCAGTGGTAAGATCCATTGTTTGCACCAGTGGTGTGCTTGGGGGGGGGGGGGGGGGGGGGGCGGTCTGCACTGGGTACCAGTATGCTGCTCCTTTTTTTGCACCCTATTGTACACTGGGGCCGCGGTTGCGTTAGTGCTAAAGCGCCACTCGTTGTAGCGCCACTTTAGCGCTGTTTAAGTGGTGCTTTTTGACCGCCTGCGTTGTGGCGCTTCCGAGTCGCTTTTCATGCGCTTTGGAAGCGCACCGCCCCAGTGTGAAAAGTCACACTGATAGGAATGGGAGGCAGTTTTGCAGGCAGTTTTCAGGCGCTTTACAGGCGCTATTTCTAGCGCTAAAACGCCTGAAAACCGCCTCAGTGTGAAAGGGGTCTTGCTGTCAGACAAAGCCAAGCTGTAGAGCTGGTATCATAGATCCCAGCTGCAGAAGACAACAGACAGCGCATTCATCAGGAGGAGAGGGGGAGCACTTTGTTATTCTCTCGCCCAGCAGCCCAACCAGTAGAGCATACAGTCTATGATAGTTTTCATTTTCCCAAAGAAAGAATAAACTTGGGTTACATTCGAGGTAAATATTTGAGAATCCTATTATAAATAACACTGGTCATTAATATTTAATGGCAGTAAAATATTTATGGACACTAAATCCCCCTGCATTGAGAGGCAATTTCTGAATTAATTAAGCTGAAGGCCCCACTGGATATTCATGAAATTAATTCATATAATAGCAATTTCCAGGACTGAGCTGTGGAAATATAGACAGATCTGGCGCACGCGGAGCTGGTTTCAGCTGTAATTTTTAGGTCATTGTGTGCACTACGCGTTTCAGTGCAGTCCGTGTACAAATTTGTGATGGGGGGGGTTTGACATGCTGTTTTGTGAAACATGTCCAATTAGTTTACGATGATTGCTGAACCTAACAAAATGTGGGGATGTATCATAGTGACTTAGGGGCAGATTTTATAAGGCAGTGAATGAGACTTTCACCAAACATTCACTGATGTTGGTCAGCATGGTCACATGGTTTTGCTGACCAATGGTATGATGGATACTCACTCCAGGGCTGTGTATTGCGGTATAAGGTGTACGGGTCACAGGACATAACGGCAACCAGGTGCAGCGGGGTGCAGAGCTTACCCTTTATGCACATCTCCATTTATGTATTTAGCTCCGGAGTTCATATTAAAAATAAAAGAGGCTCAGAGGCTCAAGGCTTAGTTCACTAAGTTTTAACACAAGGGTAAGGATCTTCATTTTAGACAAGGTGCTGTAATTTTCTAAACTCTTTATAGAAAGAAAAAAAAATTATAATAAAAAAAATCTATCTATCTATCTATCTATCTATCTATCTATCTATCTATCTATCTATCTATCTATCTATCTATCTATCTATCTATCTATATTGCTAGGTCCACTTTACCCACTTCCTGACCGCCCCATAGCAGATTTACAGCTACAGGGCGGCCATTCTGTGCAGAATCGCATATAAATATATAATTCTGCAATTCCGCCTAGGGAGCGCACGCGCATGCCACCAACATTAGTCGATTAGTCACAGCAGATGCCAGTCAGCGGGTGCTAGCCAATGGATGTCTGCTGGCACCCGCTGATCAGGGGAGGAAAGACATATGACTATGTAAACAAGGCAGAGCTTCGTCCTGTCAGTGGGGATTGTGATGGATTTTCTTTCCCTTTCATCACATCCATTGGTAAAAAAAAAAAAAAAACCAACACACATAGTACACATAAACACTGGTTAGGCACACATTTAACCCTTTGATCGCCCAGATGTTTAACCCCTTCCCAGACAGTATCATTAGTATAGTGAAAGCGCATTTTTTTTTAGAACTGATCACTGTATTAGTGTCTCTGGTTCCCACAAAGTGTCAGTTAGTGTCCGATTTGTCCGCCGCAATATCACAGTCCCGCTAATCGCCGCCATTACTAGGAAAAAAACGTATAAATAAAAATTTCAGTATATATCTCATAGTTTGTAGACGCTATAACATTTGCGCAAACCAATCAATATATGCTTATTGGGATTTTTTTTTACCAAAAATATGTAGCAGAATACATATTGGCCTAAATTTATGAAGATGTTTTTTGTTTTTTTAATTTTTGTTTTTTTTATTGGATATGTTTTATAGCAGAAAGTAAAAAAAAATATATTTTTTTTTTCAAAATTGTCTGTTTTTTTTTGTTTATAGCACAAAAAAAACAAAAAAACAATGATGATCAAATGCCACCAAAAGAAAGCTCTATTTGTGGGGAAAAAAATTATATAAACTAAGTTTGGGTACAGTTTTGCATGACCACGCAATTGTCAGTTAAAGAGGGGTAAATTTTCCAGAGGTCAAGTGGTTAGTATTTTGAATTTTATTTAGTTAGTGTAATGTTTTATAATGATGACTTGCGTACAGCAATACAGAATACATTACAGTTCTTTGGCTAGCCTCTCACCACAAGTTAACTAATAAAATGAACCCTAATTTTATGGAATGATGTATAGTTGTGACCTAATAGATAGCAATGACCCAATGTCCTAACATTAGTGGTTCTGGCTGGTCTTACGAAGGATGAAACTGTGACACGAGCTTCTAATTTTCCATAAGAGGCCTCAATAATATCAACAGCACCAGCTTTATTGACAAGCATAGCAATCAATTGTACGACGCTCAGCCTATTGATTCATGCTCGAGTGGATTCCAGTTTAAAGGTAGACTCCTCCTCCAATGTAATGATTTTGCAATTATCTAAAAGAATGACAAGTAATGTTTTCCAATAACAGTGTTTTGGGTGAGATGTAAAGAGCACCTGTCCTTTTGCTGCAATGGGAAAGGGCAAGGAAGACAGGCAGGGAATATTTTTCGGTTTTCTGAAGGTTTTAGTGTATTCAAGAAATGTAATAGTTTCATCTTATACAGCAGCAGTTGTCAACTTATGAGGTATCGGGGGCTTTAACTGCGGCCCTCTACAGCAGAAAAGGGCCACATATTACATATAGTTACATAGTAGGTGAGGTTGAAAAAAGACACAAGTCCATCAAGTCCAACCTATGTGTGTGATTATGTGTCAGTATTACATTGTATATCCCTGTATGTTGCGGTCGTTCAGGTGCTTATCTAATAGGTTTTTGAAACTATTGATGCCCCCCCCCCCCGCTGAGACCACCGCCTGTGGAAGGGAATTCCACATTCTTGTCGCTCTTATGCCCCGTACACGCGGTCGACTTTCCAACAGGAAAATGTTCGATGGGAGCCTGTTGTCGGAAATTCCGACCGTGTGTAGGCTCCATCCGACATTTTCCATCGGAATTTCCATCACACAAAATTTGAGATCTGGATCTCAAATTTTCCGACAACAAATTCTGTTGTCGGAAATTCCGATTATGTACACAATTCCGAGGCACAAAGTTCCACGCATGCTCGGAATCAAGCAGAAGAGCCGCACTGGCTATTGAACTTCATTTTTCTCGGCTCTTTGTACGTGTTGTATGTCACCGCGTTCTTGACGTTCGGTATTTCCGACAAGATTTGTGTGACCGTGTGTATGCTAGACAAGTTTGAGCCAACATCCATCGGAAAAAATCCTTGGATTTGTTGTCGGAATGTCGGAATTTCCTCCTAGTATGTCCTCTAGACATACTAGAGGAAATGATGACCTAGAGGCTGGGGACATACTAGAGGAGATGATGGCCAGAGGCTGGGAACATACTAGAGGAGTTGTTGGCCAAAGACTGCAGACATATTAGGGAAAATGATGGCCAGAGGCTGTGGATATGCTATAGGGGATGATGGTCAGGGACTGGGGACATACTAGAGGAAATGATGGCCAGAGGCTGATAGACAGAACACCGGTCCAATGCCGTGTGATGTCATCAAAGGCGCCAGGCCAGGAGGCGGGACTGTGTGACGGTGAGCTTCGGAAACACCAGGCAATTCAAATGAAAGCTGTTACAGTGGGCAATCCCTGCTCTCTGAAGATCCAGCCGGCTCGCCTCTTCCTCTGCACAGGTGAGTCTGCATTGATTGGTACAGGTCACGCTGCATTGATGGGCACTGGTTATGCTGCATTTATGGGCACTGGTTATGCTGCATTGATGAGCGCAGCTCATGCTGCATTGATGGGCACTGGTTATGCTGCATTGATGGGCACTGGTTATGCTGCATTGATGGGCACAGGTCATGCTGCATTGATGGGACCTAGTTACGCTCCATTGATGGGCACAGGTCATGCTGCATTGATGGGCACTGGTTACGCTGCATTGATGGGCACAGGTCAGGCTGCATTGATGGGCACAGGTAATGCTGCATTTATGGGCACTGGTTAAGCTGCATTGATGGGCACAGGTCAGGCTGCAATGATGGGCACTGGTGAGGCTGCATTGATGGGCACTGGTGAGGCTGCATTGATGGGCACAAGTGAGGCTGAATTGATGGGCACTGGTTAAGCTGCATTGATGGGCACTGGTTAACCTGCATTGATGGGCACTGGTCACGCTGCATTGATGGGCACTGGTGAGGCTGCACTGATTGGCACTGATAGGCTTCACTGATGAGCACTAGTTACGCTGCATTGATGGGCACAGGTCAGGCTGCATTGATGGGCACAGGTCACGCTGCATTGATGGGCGCTGGTTATGCTGCATTGATGGGCACAGGTCAGGCTGCATTGATGGGCACAGGTCACGCTGCATTGATGGGCACTGGTTATGCTGCATTGATGGGCACAGGTCAGGCTGCATTGATAGGCACAGGTAATGCTGCATTGATGGGCACTGGTTAAGCTGCATTGATGGGCACAGGTCAGGCTGCACTGATGGGCACTGGTGGGGCTGCATTGATGGGCACAAGTGAGGCTGCATTGATGGGCACTGGTTACGCTGCATTGATGGGCACAGGTCAGGCTGCATTGATGGGCACAGTTCAGGCTGCATTGATGGGCACTGGTTAAGCTGCATTGATGGGCACTGGTTAAGCTGCATTGATGGGCACTGGTCACGCTGCATTGATGGGCACAGGTCAGGCTTAATTGATGGACACTGATGAGGCTGCATTGATGTGCACTGGTTACACTGCATTGATGGGCACAGGTCAGGCTGCACTGATGGGCACTGATAAAGTTGTTAATATTTATTTTTGTAACTTAATTCTGCATAACACATTTCATGAGATAATTTATGAGGGCGAGTTTAGTGGTGGGATTAGAGGCGGGCATGGTAGGGGTTGGGTGGGGCAACTGGTGGCGAGTAACCTTTAAGGCCTAGCTAGTAGCTCAGGACTTGAAATTTTGAGCCCTGCTATAGTGTATACAAAAAATAAAAACAAATAAGCAAATGACTGTGTGCCGCTAAAGTGTTCGGGTTTGGCTTGAAGAAAAAGTGGCAACCCTAAGTGCAACCCTGTTACAAGTGACTGTTAATATTCATGTAGGCTTCCCTACTGATATAGGGGGCTTCAGACTTGACCGTACCTCTGACTGTATATACTGTTCATGAATGGCCATAGCTTATCACCAAAACAATCCATCAGGCATGTTTGATCATTTTGGTCAGACATGGTGTTTTGAGGAATATATTCTGATAATTGTGTAAAGGTCAGATGGTGACAAGTGATTGACAGCAGTACGGTGCATATGTCAAGAAAAAACAAAACAAAAGGCAAAGCAGCTTCACAAGAAGTTCAGACCATCTTCTTTTGTTTGTAGACACGTTCCCTGGCTAAACCTGTTCAGAGGAAACCTCAACTGGCTAGGACGGGTTTTCCTGGTCGTTTGCAATGGTCTCCCCTCCCTAAATTATGCTAAATTGCCATATGTGACCCTGCATGTTGGGAGAATGGCTCTATTGATTATGTTTATGCTGGATGATCCTATCTGTGAAGTTGGAGGTCTCTGGTTCTGGTCGGGTATGGGTCTCTACATTGGTGCATGGACTAGAACACCCTCCTATACTGTGTACCCCAGCAGTCAGCTGGGGTATGTGGATGGGATATACTATATATATATATATATATATATATATGAAATAGTTTTACGTGTGAAAGTAGCTAGTGTATAAATTACCGTCAATAATATGGATAAAGACTTATGCCGCGTACACACGGTCGGAATTTCGGACCGCAAAAGACCGACGAGATTTTTTCGTCGGAAAATGCGACCGTGTGTACGCTCCATCGGTCTTTTGCTTAGCGGAATTCCAGCCAGCAAAAGATGGAGAGCATGCTCTCAATTTTTCGGTCGGGAAAAGTTCCTATCCGAAAATGCGATCGTCTGTGGCAATTCCGGCACGCAAAATCCCTACGCATGCTCGGAAACAATACGACGCATGCTCGGAAGCATTGAACGTCATTTTCTCGTCATAGTATTGTATGTCACCGCGTTCTTGACGGTCGTAATTTCAGCGAACTTTTGCGTGACCGTGAGCTTGAGCGGAACCCCGTCGGAAAAGCCGTCATATCTTTTTCCAACGAGAAAACTGATGGTGTGTATGCGGCATAAGGCTGGTTATAATGTATTTTATTATTTTTGTGTAATAATTGTAAGATTGTTCTCAATGTGTGTATTCAATCTATCATAGTAGCACCTGAAAAGTCTCGCTGGCCATATATGTATTTTTGTTCCAATATTGAGGATAAACGTATGGACTTATGATCTACCTAGGATAATGTATGGAAATGCGATGTATTTAGGATAATATATGGGGTTATAGGTGAGGCAGGTATATAGACTGCGGCGGATGTAGATATGTCAGCAGGGGTACAGGGTCACAGTATAAGGACTATGGCTAATGAAAAATGTATTTTATATCTACAATTCTTTGCATATAGGATAATGTGTGAGAATGTGATCTTCATTAAATTATACAATAATGTAGTGAGCTCTCAGGTTGGATCTTACCTATAATATCATGTTGTACAATGTATAGATCCATGTCTCCAACAACAATTTATATTTACCTCTATCTGTATATATGATAGGGAATAAAAATGTGCCGGTAGGTTCCCCTGGGGTACTGCGAGCATGAGGCCCAGCTTTCCCTGGATTAGAGATGGATAAGAGGACTCTATAATGGTGGGACTCTGTGATGATGGGAAGCTCTGATGAGATGGGGAGACTCGGCTTTGGATGCACTCTGATGCGATGGGGGGGGGGGGGGGGGACTCTGATGTTATGGAGAAGCTCTGATGTGATGGGGTCTCTCATGTATAGGGGACTCTATGATTTGGAGACTCTGTGGTAATGGTGGGCCTCTGATATATGGGGAGGACTTAGATGTGATGGAGGCACTCTGGTTTGATGGGGGGGGGGCTCCTATGTGATATAGGGACCTCTGATGCAAAGGGGGCTTCTATTTGATGGGCTGACTCTGATGTAAAGGGGGGGGGGGATCTGATGCAAAGTGTGGGGTTTTAATTGTAGGTGTGACCTCAATGTCACAGGGAGACTCTGATGTGATGGTGAGGATTTTGATGTGATGGGGGCCTCTGATGCAAAGGGAGGCTTTTATTTGATGGGCTGACTCTGATGTAAAGGGGGGGGATCTGATGTGATGGGGGGACCTCTGATGTGATGGGACTATTGACCTGAAGGGGGGACTCTGATGTGAAGTGGGGGGTTTTAATTGGAGGAGTGACTCTGATGTGATGGGGGGCCTCTGATCTGACGAGGGGCCTGTGATGTGATGGGGGGTCTCTGACCTGTAAGGGGGTACTCTGATGTGATGGGGAGACCTCTGATGTGAATGGGAGCCTCTGAAGTGATAGGGGGACCTCTGACATGATAGGGGCCTCTGATGTGAAGGGGGGGCTCTGATATTATGGTAGGACCTCTGATGTGATGGGGGGGGGGGGGGGCTCTGATGTCAAGGGGGCCTCTGATATATAGTAGGTGAGGTTGAAAAAAGACACAAGTCCATCAAGTCCAACCTATGTGTGTGATAATGTGTCAGTATTACATTACATATCCCTGTATATTGCGGTCATTCAGGTGATTATCTAATAGTTTCTTGAAGCTATCAATGCTCCCCGCTGAGACCACCGCCTGTGGAAGGGAATTCCACATCCTTGCCGCTCTTACAGTAAAGAACCCTCTACGTAGTTTAAGGTTAATCCTCTTTTCTTCTAATTGTAATGAGCGGCCACGAGTCTTATTAAACTCTCTTCTGCGAAAAAGTTTTATCCCTATTGTGGGGTCACCAGTACAGTATTTGTAAATTGAAATCATATCCCCTCTCAAGCGTCTCTTCTCCAGAGAGAATAAGTTCAGTGCTCGCAACCTTTCCTCATAACTAAGATCATCCAGACACTTTATTAGCTTTGTTGCCCTTCTTTGTACTCGCTCCATTTCCAGTACATCCTTCCTGAGGACTGGTGCCCAGAACTGGACAGCATACTCCAGGTGCGGGCGGACCAGAGTCTTGTAGAGCGGGAGAATTATCGTTTTATCTCTGCAGTTGATCCCCCTTTTAATGCATGCCAATATTCTGTTTGCTTTATTAGCAGCAGCTTGGCATTGCATGCCATTGCTGAGCCTATCATCCACTAGGACCCCCAGGTCCTTTTCCATCCTAGATTCCCCCAGAGGTTCTCCCCCCAGTCTATAGATTGCATTCATATTTTTGACACCCAAATGCATTATTTTACATTTTTCTACATTGAACCTCATTTGCCATGTAGTCGCCCACCCCATTAATTTGTTCAGGTCTTTTTGCAAGATTTCCACATCCTGCGGAGAAGTTATTGCCCTGCTTAGCTTAGTATCGTCTGCAAATACAGAGATGGAACTGTTTATCCCAACCTCCAGGTCATTTATGAACAAATTAAATAGGATTGGTCCCAGCACAGAACCCTGGGGGACCCCACTACCCACCCCTGACCATTCTGAGTACTCCCCATTTATCACCACCCTCTGAACACGCCCTTGTAGCCAGTTTTCAATCCATGTACTCACCCTATGGTCCATGCCAACGCACCTTATTTTGTACAGTAAACGTTTATGGGGAACTGTGTCAAATGCTTTTTCAAAATCCAGATACACCACGTCTACGGGCCTTCCTTTATCTAGATGGCAACTCACCTCCTCATAGAAGGTTAATAGATTGGTTTGGCAAGAACGATTCTTCATGAATCCATGCTGATTACTGCTAATGATATCATTCTTATTACTAAAATCTTGTATATAGTCCCTTATCATCCCCTCCAAGAGTTTACATACTATTGATGTTAGGCTAACTGGTCTGTAATTCCCAGGGATGTTTTTTGGGCCCTTTTTAAATATTGGTGCTACATTGGCTTTTCTCCAATCAGCTGGTACCATTCCAGTCAATAGACTGTCTGTAAAAATTAGGAACAACGGTCTGGCAATCACCTGACTGAGTTCCCTAAGTACCCTCGGATGCAAGCCATCTGGTCCCGGTGATTTATTAATGTTAAGTTTCTCAAGTCTAATTTTAATTCCGTCCTCTGTTAACCATGTAGGTGCTTCCTGTGTTGTGTCATGAGGATAAACACTGCAGTTTTGGTTACTGAAGCCCCCCGATTCACTCGTGAAGACTGAGGAGAAGAAAAAATTCAATACCTCTGCCATCTCCCTATCCTTTGTAACCATATGTCCTTCCTCATTCTTTATGGGGCCAATATGGTCTGTCCTCCCTTTTTTACTGTTTACATACTTAAAGAATTTCTTGGGATTTTTTTTGCTCTCCTCCGCTATGTGTCTTTCATGTTCTATCTTAGCCATCCTAATTGCACCCTTACATTTCTTATTGCATTCTTTATAAATTCTGAATGCTGAGGATGATCCCTCAACCTTGTATTTTTTGAAGGCCTTCTCCTTTGCTTTTATATGCATTTTTACATTGGAGTTAAGCCATCCAGGATGTTTGTTCGCTCTTTTAAATTTATTACCCAATGGGATACATTGGCTAATGCCCTTATTTAATATGCTCTTAAAGCAAACCCATCTCTCCTCTGTATTCTTTGTTCCTAATATTTTATCCCAATTTATGCCTTTTAGCAAGGTTTGTAGTTTAGGGAAGTTGGCTCTTTTGAAATTCAGTGTCTTTGTGTTCCCTTCATGTCTCATATTTGTGTGATTTACACTGAAACTAATTGACCTGTGATCGCTGTTACCTAAATTGCCCCGTATTTCCACATCTGTTATCAGGTCTGTATTGTTGGTAATCAGTAGATCTAGTAATGTTTTATTTCTAGTTGGTGCGTCTACCATCTGACCCATAAAATTGTCCTGCAAGACATTAAGGAACTGGCGAGCCTTAAATGAATGCGCGGTTCCCTCCGCCCAGTCTATGTCTGGATAGTTAAAATCCCCCATTATGATAACACTTCCCATCCTTGCTGCTAATCCAATTTGTGATAGGAGATCCGTCTCCACTTCCTCCCTCAGGTTAGGGGGCCTATAGCATACTCCCAGTATTATTTTCCCCTTAGCTTCATCCCTTTGGAGCTCTACCCATAAAGATTCCACCTCCTCCCTAGCCCCCTCAGTGATGTCATCTCTCACATTCACTTGTACATTATTCTTGATATATAGGCATACCCCTCCCCCTTTTTTACCCTCTCTATCCTTGCGGTATAGGGTATACCCTTGAATGTTTGCCAGCCAATCATGAGAGCTGTTGAACCAGGTCTCTGAAATTCCCACAAAATCCAAATCCTCCTTGTACAACAGTCCAAGGCTCCTGGCTCCAGGCTCCTGGCATTGGTGAACATGCCACATAGTTTAGACCGGTCGCATATTGTCCTCGTATTGGGTGTTTCAAGATTGCAACTTGGACTTGCTACTATACTCACCTTGCGTTTTTGTGCTTTGGTTAACCTACCACTAATGCCCCCAATACTACTCTCTGGAATATCTTCCGCGCTGGCTATCACTGTCTCTGGACCCTCCCCCCCATCGCCTAGTTTAAAAACCCCTCTAACTTTTTGGCCATCTTCATTCCCAGCAGATCTGCACCCTCCTCATTTAGGTGCAGTCCGTCCCTTCTATAGTACCGGTTACCGACTGAGAAGTCGGCCCAGTCCTATATGAAAGGGGGCTTCTGATGTGAAGTGGGGGGTTTTAATTAGAGGAGTGACTCTAATGTCATGAGGAACTCTGATGTGATCGGGGGCCTCTGACCTGAAGGGGGTATACTCTGATGTTATGGGGTACTCTGATGTGATGAGGGAACTTTTGATGTGATGGAGCTTTTGACCGAAAGGGGGTACGCTGATGTGATGGGAAGACCTCTGATGTGAATGGGAGCCTCTGAAGTAATGGGGGGACCTCTGACATGATAGGGGCCTCTGATGTGAAGGGGGGCTCTGATATTATGGTAGGACCCCTGATGTGATGGGGCCATTGACCTGAGGGGGGGCTCTGATGTCAAGGGGACCTCTGATATTAAAGGGGGCTTCTGATGTGAAGTGGGGGGTTTTAATTGGAGGAGTGACTCTGATGTGATGGGGGAACTCTGATGTGATGGGGGCCTATGACTTAAAGGGGGTACTCCGATGTGATGAGGGAACTTTTATTGTAATGGGGCTTCTGACCAAAAGGGGGTACGCTGATGGGATGGGGAGCCTCGGATGTGATGGGGAACCTCTGATGTGATGGGGGACCTCTGATGTGATGGATGGACCTCTGATGTGATGGGTGGACCTCTGATGTGATGGATGGACCTTTGATGTGATGGATGGACCTTTGATGTGAATGGGAGCCTCTGACATGATAGGTGCCTCTGATGTGAAGGGGGGACTCTAATGTGATGGGGAGACCTCTGATGTGAATGGAAGCCTCTGATGTGATGGAAGACCTCTGATGTGAATGGGAGCCTCTGATGTGATGGAAGACCTCTGATGTGAATGGGAGCCTCTGATGTGATGGAAGACCTCTGATGTGAATGGGAGCCTCTGATGTGATGGGGGGGGGGGCTCTGACATGATAGGTGCCTCTGATGTGAAGGGGGGACTCTGATGTGATGGGGAGACCTCTGATGTGAATGGGAGCCTCTGATGTGATGGAAGACCTCTGATGTGATGGGGAGCCTCGGATGTGATGGGGACCTCTGATGTGATGGGGAGCCTCTGATGTGATGGGGACCTCTGATGTGATGGATGGACCTTCGATGTGAAGGGGACCTCTGATGTGATGGATGGACCTCTGAGGTGATGGGGAGCCTCTGATGTGATGGATGGACCTCTGACATGATAGGTGCCTCTGATGTGATGGGGGGACCTCTGATGTGATGGGGAGCCTCTGATGTGATGGGGGGACCTCTGAGGTGATGGGGGACCTCTGAGGTGATGGGGAGCCTCTGATGTGATGGATGGACCTCTGACATGATAGGTGCCTCTGATGTGATGGGGAGCCTCTGATGTGATGGGGAGCCTCTGATGTGATGGATGGACCTCTGACATGATAGGTGCCTCTGATGTGAATGGGAGCCTCTGATGTGATGGAAGACCTCTGATGTGAATGGGAGCCTCTGATGTGATGGGGGGACCTCTGACATGATAGGCGCCACTAATGTGAAGGGGGGACTCTGATGTGAAGGGGTTACCTCTAAAATGAAGGGGGGCTTCTGATGTGAAGTGAGGGGTTTTAGTTGGAGGGGTGACTCTGATGTGATGGGGCCTGTGACTTGAAGGGGGTACTCCGATGTGAAGGAGGGGCTCTTACACGTGATGGAGGGACCTCTGATGTGCTGTTGGGATGCAAACGGGGGTTTTTACTTGCTGGGGGGACTCTTCTGTGAAGTGGGGGGGGGGGTTGATTGGCCTGAAGGGGAGACACTTATGTGAAGGGGGGCTTCTGATGTGAAGTTAATATCATTAAGGTGGTTGGTAACATTCACGTTTTATAGAGTGGGGTGCCTGTAGACTCCTTTTTATAGGGTCCCACCACTGAATAGAGGATGAGGAATGCTGACGTAGGACAATGGATGACGTTGTGATCTATACGGCACCACAGATGTTTTAGTTGCTGGCGGAGCACATTAGATAATTGCCGGGATCTATACTGGATAAATAGAGTCAATTCACTAGACGTATGAGAGATTTTAATTGCTTTCCATAGATTATCTTTTTATCTCAGGATAACTCTCTCTTCAAAACAGTCAATTGACGAGCTGAGTATTATGTTGATGTCTAGGCGTTTTTTTTTTTACATTAAATAGATACTTAACCACTGAAAGTGTTTGTTTCTCGTAAATCGTTATCTTCTCTTCAAATGGCTTCATTTAATACTGTCTTCAATGGACACCCAAATTCACAATTACAGTATTGCCAGTTGGCTGCTATCTGTATTTAAAGTAAGGCTATGTTCACAGTGATCTGACCCCAAAGTCGTACAACTTCTGATCCGACTTTATGTCCGACTTCCATGAACAGGATCTGACCATACCAGGCCCTTTGAGTCTTGTATGGATCTTGGGGGGGAACCCCACACCAAAAAAATAAAATGGCGTGGAGTCCCCCCCCCCCCAAGAACATACCAGACATATGGATTTTGAGGGGGAGCCCCCCATGCCAAAATTTAAAAAATCTATACCAGACCCTTATCCCAGCATGCAGCCCAACAGGTCAGGAACGGGGGAGGGACGAGCAAGCACCAACCCTCCTGGACCATACCAGACCACATGCCTTCAACATGGGGGGTGGGTGCTTTGTGCCCCCCACCCCAATAAACCTTGTCCCTATGTTGAAGGGAACAAGGGCCTCTTCCCGACAGCCCTGGGCAGTGGTTGTCGGGGTCTGCTGGCGGGGGGGGCTTATCGTAATCTGGAAGCTCGCTTTAACAAGTGAATGATGTGAATGAGTATGGGTTACATTGTACCCCTACCCATTCACCAAAGAAAAGAAGTGTATCGTTCCAAAAAACGATGGTTTTCGAAAAGTCATTTATTAGAAATGAAGAATATCCCCCGTCGTAGCTCCGTGTCTTCTCCCTCCGCTTCTTCTCCCAGCTCTTCTCCCTCCGCAGATGACTTCTTCCTCCACTGACACAATTCTCCTCTGACGCTGGCTCCCACTGTTGTGTCAGATCCAGTGTCGGCCAGTTCTTATATAGCCATGGGGCATGGCCATCCGGGGACATCACCTGGGGACCCCACCCCTTATGGCATCACATGGAGACCCCGCCCTCATTCCCCATGTGAATGAGTATGGGGTACATTGTACCCCTACC
Source organism: Lithobates septentrionalis (assembly GCA_037952835.1). Taxonomy (NCBI): domain Eukaryota; kingdom Metazoa; phylum Chordata; class Amphibia; order Anura; family Ranidae; genus Lithobates; species Lithobates septentrionalis. Next base: position 96,080 of record JBBDGP010000758.1, on the reverse strand, counting down.
CGTTCAGCAAAAAAATGAAGAGTAGTGTTACAAAAGACAAGAGAGAGTTTTCGAAAAAGTCCTTTATTGAAAATGAATAATGTCCCCCGTCCTAGCTCTGTGTCTTCTTCTCTGTGTCTTCTTCTCCCGGTTCTTCTTCCTCCGCTTCTTCTCCCGGTTCTTCTCCCTCCACTTCTCCTACCTCCGCTTCTTCTCCCTCCGCTTCTTCTCCTGGTTCTTCTCCCTCTGCTGATGACTTCTTCCTCCACCGACCCGGTCCTCCTCCGACGCTGGCTCCCACTGTTGTGTCAGGTCCGGTGTCTGCCACTTCTTATATAGCCATGCGGCGTGGCCATTCGGGGGCGTCACCTGGAGACCCCGCCCCTCATGACGACACACAGAGACACTGCCCCAAGGGCGGGATCGCAGCATCACCCTTATTTGAGCTACTTAGCATGTGCAGCAACTTGACTGATGGGGTTGCGGCTGTGAGTGGGCGGTTCCTGTATTTTTAGGGATTGGACAGCACCAGAAAGTGGGTGTGGTCTGGAATTGAGCATGTCAAGTGTGGGCTGTGAGTAAGGTGACAGTGTGCCTGGGAACTGGGACTTACAGTATATGTTGATAAGTATGCATTTGTGGTCTCCATCCAACATCTGTGTGATGGGGTGACAAGGAAGGAGCACAACTGGGAGGCTCTATACCAGGAAGTGCCTGCACAGGACCTGCATAGGAGAAATGTTATTTTAATGAAAGTTGCATACTTTGAAAAATATGAAAAAATTACTTTAACATGTTAAAGGTTATCTGAGGTTTTACATCTACTCAAAACACTAATAATTAAATTGCATGCGGTAACTTCATCTGATCTGTGTGATAAGTACTGAAAATACTGCATATATTATGCTATAGTGCATTGACCCCCCGTGTCCCTCAGGTAGGATATGTGATATGCCCATAATGGTATGCCAATCAAATCCAACTGTTGTTTCCCTACAGCGCAGATTTAAAAATAAAACATGGATTCTGATTGGTTGATGCAGGCAAAAACAAACAAACAAATGTTTCTGTTATTTCGTACATGAGCCCCAAGCTGTTTAATACAAGATAATGTACAATGGTATGATCATAGACCTAGATAGGAGATATAGAATACGTTCCTCTGTGATCAGTAGAGGATAATGAGTGTCTCAGGCAGGGTATATAGAATAGTGCATGGGTCAGGCAGGGTACTGTATATGGAATATATTGTATATGCTACTGTGATTTATACATGTCGCAGACAGGGTATATATAGGGGGCTGTGATTTGTATATATCGTATATATAGGATGCTGTGCTTTGTATATATCGTATATATAGGATGCTGTGATTTGTATATATTGTGTATATATAGGATGCTGTGATTTGTATATATCGTGTATATATAGGATGCTGTGATTTGTATATATCGTGTATATATAGGGTGCAGTGATTTGTATATATCATATATATAGGATGCTGTGATTTGTATATATTGTATATATATAGGATGCTGTGATTTGTATATATTGTATATATATAGGGTGCAGTGATTTGTATATATCGTATATATAGGGTGCTGTGATTTGTATATATTATATATATATATAGGGTGCTGTGATTTGTATATATTGTATATATATAGGGTGCTGTGATTTGTATATATTGTATAAGGTGCAGTTATTTGTATATATCGTATATATATGAGTGATGTGATTTGTGTATATATTGTATATATAGGGTGCAGTGATTTGTATATATCGTATATATAGGATGCTGTGATTTGTATATACCGTATATATAGGGTGCTGTGATTTGTATATATTGTTTATATAGGATGCTGTGATTTAAATATATTGTATATATATATAGGGTGCTGTGATTTGTATATATTGTATATATAAGGTGCAGTGATTTGTATATACCGTATATATAGGGTGCTGTGATTTGTATATATTGTATAAATCAGGTGCAGTGATTTGTATATACCGTATATACACTACCGTTCAAAAGTTTGGGGTCACATTGAAATGTCCTTATTTTTGAAGGAAAAGCACTGTACTTTTAAATGAAGCTAACTTTAAACTAGTCCTAACTTTAAACAAATATACTCTATACATTGCTAATGTGGTAAATGACTATTCTAACTGCAAATGTCTAGTTTTTGGTGCAATATCTACATAGGTGTATAGAGGCCCATTTCCAGCAACTATCACTCCAGTGTTCTAATGGTACAATGTGTTTGCTCATTGGCTCAGAAGGCTAATTGATGATTAGCAAACCCTTGTGCAATCATGTTCACACATCTAAAAACAGTCTAGCTCCTTCCAGAAGCTACAAAACTGACCTTCCTGTGAGCAGATTGAGTTTCTGGAGCATCACATTTGTGGGGTCAATTAAACGCTCAAAATGGCCAGAAAAAGAGAACTTTCATCTGAAACTCGACAGTCTATTCTTGTTCTTAGAAATGAAGGCTATTCCATGCGAGAAATTGCAAAGAAATTGAAGATTTCCTACAACGGTGTGTACTACTCCCTTCAGAGGACAGCACAAACAGGCTCTAACCAGAGTAGAAAAAGAAGTGGGAGGCCGCGTTGCACAACTAAGCAAGAAGATAAGCACATTAGAGTCTCTAGTTTGAGAAACAGACGCCTCACAGGTCCCCAACTGGCATCTTCATTAAATAGTACCCGCAAAACACCAGTGTCAACATCTACAGTGAAGAGGCGGCTGCGGGATTTTGGGCTTCAGGGCAGAGTGGCAAAGAAAAAGCCATATCTGAGACTGGCCAATAAAAGAAAAAGATTAAGATGGGCAAAAGAACACAGACATTGGACAGAGGAAGACTGGAAAAAAGTGTTGTGGACGGATGAATCCAAGTTTGAGGTGTTTGGATCACAAAGAAGAACGTTTGTGAGACGCAGAACAAATGAAAAGATGCTGGAAGAATGCCTGACGCCATCTGTTAAGCATGGTGGAGGTAATGTGATGGTCTGGGGTTGCTTTGGTGCTGGTAAGGTGGGAGCTTTGTACAGGGTAAAAGCTAAGGAAGGCTATCGCTCCATTTTGCAACGCCATGCCATACCCAGTGGACAGCGCTTGATTGGAGCCAATTTCATCCTACAACCGGACAATGACCCTAAACACACCTCCAAATTGTGCAAGAACTATTTACAGCAGAAGCAGGCAGCTGGTATTCTATCGGTAATGGAGTGGCCAGCACAGTCACCAGATCTGAACCCCATTGAGCTGTTGTGGGAGCAGCTTGACCGTATGGTACGCCAGAAGTGCCCATCCAACCAATCCAACTTGTGGGAGCTGCTTCTAGAAGCGTGGGGTGCAATTTCTCCAGCTTACCTCAATAAATTAACAGCTAGAATGCCAAAGGTGTGCAATGCTGTAATTGCTGCAAAAGGAGGATTCTTTGATGAAAGCAAAGTTTGATGTAAAAACAATGTTATTTCAAATACAAATCATTATTTCTAACCTTGTCAATGTCTTGACTCTATTTTCTATTCATTTCACAACGTATGGTGGTGAATAAGTGTGACTTTTCATGGAAAACACAAAATTGTTTGGGTGACCCCAAACTTTTGAACGGTAGTGTATATATATATGTATATATCGTATATATAGGGTGCTGTGATTTGTATATATCGTATATATAGTGTGCTGTGATTTGTATATATAGTATATATAGTGTGCTGTGATTTGTATATATTGTATATATAGGTGCTGTGATTGGACTATGTGGGGGCAATGATTTGTTTATATAGGATGCTGTGATTTATACAAGTCTCAGGCATGGTGTCTGCAATATATAGGATGTTGCACCGTATATATACTGTAGGATGCTGTAATTTGTTTATACAATGTATGTACCTATGGGGTGCTGTGATTTGCATGTATGGTATATATTGGGTGCTGTAATTTATACATGTCTCAGGGAGGGTGTATGGTATATATACTACATGGTATACTGTATATGGGTGCTGTAATTTGTATATATGGTGTATATATAGGATGCTATGCTATTTTTATAAAGTGTATGTATATATGGAGAGCTGTGATTTGTATTTATGCTATAATTAGGGTGCTGTGAATTATACATGTCTCAGGCAACTTGTATGCAATATATAGGATACTGCATGGTGCATATAGGATTGTGTGAGATATATAGTATAGTATATAGAGGGGTGCAGTGATTGGGGGTCTCGCTGTATATAGAGGGGTGCAGTGATTGGGGGTCTCAGTATGTATAGAGGTTGATTTACTAAAGGCAAATCCACTTTGCACTACAAGTGCAATCCAAGTGCACTTGGAAGTGCAGTCGCTGTAAATCTGAGGGGAAGATCTGAAATGAGGGGAAGCTCTGCTGATTTTATCATCCAATCATGTGCAAGCTAAAATGCTGTTTTTTATTTTCCTTGCATGTCCCCCCCTCAGATCTACAGCGACTGAACCTTCAAGTGCACTTGGATTGCACTTGTAGTGCAAAGTGGATTTGCCTTTAGTAAATCAACCCCATAGTGTAGTATATAGAGGGGTGCAGTGATTGGGGGTCTCGCTGTATATAGAGGGGTGCGGTGATTGGGGGTCTCGATATTTATAGTGTAGTATATAGAGGGGTGCGGTGATTGGTGGTCTCTATATATGGTGTAGTATATAGAGCGGTGCAGTGATTGGGGGTCTCTGTATATAAAGTGTAGTACACAGAGGGGTGCAGTGATTAGGGGTCTTGGTATATATAAGGTAGTATATAGAGGGGTGCAGTGATTGGTGGTCTCTATATATGGTGTAGTATATAGAGCGGTGCAGTGATTGGGGGTCTCTGTATATAAAGTGTAGTACACAGAGGGGTGCAGTGATTAGGGGTCTTGGTATATATAAGGTAGTATATAGAGGGGTGCAGTGATTGGTGGTCTCGGTATATATAGTGTAGTATATAGAGGGGTGCAGTGATTGGGGGTCTCGGTATATAAGGTGTAGTATATAGAGGGGTGCAGTGATTGGTGGTCTCGGTATATAAGGTGTAGTATATAAAGGAGTGCAGTGATTGGTGGTCTCGGTATATAAGGTGTAGCATATAGAGGGGTGCAGTGATTGGGGATCTCTGTATATAAGGTGTAGCATATAGAGGGGTGCAGTGATTGGGGATCTCTGTATATAAGGTGTAGTATATAGAGGGGTGCAGTGATTGGGGGTCTTGGTATATAAGGTGTAGTATATAGAGGGGTGCAGTGATTGGTGGTCTCGGTATATAAGGTGTAGTATATAGAGGGGTGCAGTGATTGGTGGTCTCGGTATATATATTGTAGTATATAGAGGGGTCCAGTGATTGGGGGTCTCGGTATATAAGGTGTAGTATATAAAGGAGTGCAGTGATTGGTGGTCTCGGTATATAAGGTGTAGCATATAGAGGGGTGCAGTGATTGGGGATCTCTGTATATAAGGTGTAGCATATAGAGGGGTGCAGTGATTGGGGATCTCTGTATATAAGGTGTAGTATATAGAGGGGTGCAGTGATTGGGGGTCTTGGTATATAAGGTGTAGTATATAGAGGGGTGCAGTGATTGGTGGTCTCGGTATATAAGGTGTAGTATATAGAGGGATGCAGTGATTGGTGGTCTCGGTATATAAGGTGTAGCATATAGAGGGGTGCAGTGATTGGGGATCTCTGTATATAAGGTGTAGTATATAGAGGGGTGCAGTGATTGGGGGTCTTGGTATATAAGGTGTAGTATATAGAGGGGTGCAGTGATTGGTGGTCTCGGTATATAAGGTGTAGTATATAGAGGGGTGCAGTGATTGGGGGTCTTGGTATATATTGTGTAGTATATAGAGGGGTGCCGTGATTGGTGGTCTCGGGATATATAGTCTAGTATATAGAGGGGTGTAGTTATTGGGGGTCTCTGTATATAAGGTGTAGTATATAGAGAGGTGCAGTGATTGTGGGTCTCGGTATATATAGTGTAGTATATAGAGGGGTGCAGTGATTGGTGGTCTCAGTATATAAGTTGTAGTATATAGAGGGGTGCAGTGATTGGGGGTCTCGGTATATAAGGTGTAGTATATAGAGGGGTGCAGTGATTGGGGGTCTCAGTATATAAGGTGTAGTATATAAAGGGGTGCAGTGATTGGTGGTCTCGGTATATAAGGTGTAGTATATAGAGGGGTGCAGTGATTGGGGATCTCGGTATATATTGTGTAGTATACAGAGGGGTGCAGTGATTGGTGGTCTTGGTATTTATAGTGTAGTATATAGAGGGGTGCAGTGATTGGGGGTCTCGGTATATATAGTCTAGTATATAGAGGGGTGCAGTGATTGGGGGTCTCGGTATATAAGGTGTAGTATATAGAGGGGTGCAGTGATGGGGGGTCTCGGTATATAAGGTGTAGTATATAGAGGGGTGCAGTGATTGGGGGTCTCGGTATATAAGGTGTAGTATATAGAGGGGTGCAGTGATTGGTAGTCTCGGTATATAAGGTGTAGTATATAGAGGGGTGCAGTGATTGGGGGTCTCTGTATATATAGTCTAGTATATAGAGGGGTGCAGTGATTGGGGGTCTCGGTATATATGATGTAGTATATAGAGGGGTGCAGTGATTGGGGGGTCTCGGTATATATATATTGTATTATATAGAGGAGTGCAGTGATTGGGGGTCTCCTTATATATATTGTAGTATATAGAGGGGTGCAGTGATTGGTGGTCTCGGTATATATATTGTAGTATATAGAGGGGTGCAGTGATTAGGGGTCTCGGTATATATGGTGTAGTATATAGAGGGGTGCAGTGATCGGGGGTCTCGGTATATATAGTGTAGTATATAGAGGAGTGCAGTGATTGGGGGTCTCGGTATATATAGTGTAGTATATAGAGAGGGGTGCAGTGATTGGGGGTCTCGGTATATATAGTGTAGTATATAGAGGAGTGCAGTGATTGGGGGTCTCTGTATATATAGTCTAGTATATAGAGGGGTGCAGTGATTGGGGGTCTCGGTATATAAGGTGTAGTATATAGAGGGGTGCAGTGATTGGGGGTCTCGGTATATATGATGTAGTATATAGAGGCGTGCAGTGATTGGTGGTCTCGGTATATATATTGTAGTATATAGAGGGGTGCAGTGATTAGGGGTCTCGGTATATATAGTGTAGTATATAGAGGAGTGCAGTGATTGGGGGTCTCTGTATATATAGTCTAGTATATAGAGGGGTGCAGTGATTGGGGGTCTCGGTATATAAGGTGTAGTATATAGAGGGGTGCAGTGATTGGTGGTCTCGATATATAAGGTGTAGTATATAGAGGGGTGCAGTGATTGGGGGTCTCGGTATATATGATGTAGTATATAGAGGCGTGCAGTGATTGGTGGTCTCGGTATATATATTGTAGTATATAGAGGGGTGCAGTGATTAGGGGTCTCGGTATATATAGTGTAGTATATAGAGAGGGGTGCAGTGATTGGGGGTCTCGGTATATATAGTGTAGTATATAGAGGAGTGCAGTGATTGGGGGTCTCTGTATATATAGTCTAGTATATAGAGGGGTGCAGTGATTGGGGGTCTCGGTATATAAGGTGTAGTATATAGAGGGGTGCAGTGATTGGTGGTCTCGATATATAAGGTGTAGTATATAGAGGGGTGCAGTGATTGGGGGTCTCGGTATATATGATGTAGTATATAGAGGGGTGCAGTGATTGATGGTCTCGGTATATATGATGTAGTATATAGAGGGGTGCAGTGATTGGGGGTCTCGGTATATAAGGTGTAGTATATAGAGGAGTGCAGTGATTGGGGGTCTCGGTATATAAGGTGTAGTATATAGAGGAGTGCAGTGATTGGGGGTCTTGGTATATAAGGTGTAGTATATAGAGGAGTGCAGTGATTGGGGGTCTCGGTATATATGATGTAGTATATAGAGGGGTGCAATGATTGGGGGTCTCGGTATAAAAGGTGTAGTATATAGAGGGGTGCAGTGATTGGTGGTCTTGGTATTTATAGTGTAGTATATAGAGGGGTGCAGTGATTGGGGGTCTCGGTATATAAGGTGTAGTATATAGAGGGGTGCAGTGATTGGGGGTCTCGGTATATAAGGTGTAGTATATAGAGGGGTGCAGTGATTGGGGGTCTCGGTATATAAGGTGTAGTATATAGAGGGGTGCAGTGATTGGTGGTCTCTGTATATATAGTCTAGTATATAGAGGGGTGCAGTGATTGGGGGTCCCGGTATATATGATGTAGTATATAGAGGGGTGCAGTGATTGGTGGTCTCGGTATATATAGTTTAGTATATAGAGGGGTGCAGTGATTGGGGGTCTCGGTATATAAGGTGTAGTATATAGAGGGGTGCAGTGATTGGTGGTCTCGGTATATATAGTCTAGTATATAGAGGGGTGCAGTGATTGGGGGTCTCGGTATATAAGGTGTAGTATATAGAGGGGTGCAGTGATTGGTGGTCTCGATATATAAGGTGTAGTATATAGAGGGGTGCAGTGATTGGTGGTCTCGGTATATATAGTCTAGTATATAGAGGGGTGCAGTGATTGGGGGTCTCGGTATATATAGTCTAGTATATAGAGGGGTGCAGTGATTGGGGGTCTCGGTATATAAGGTGTAGTATATAGAGGGGTGCAGTGATTGGGGGTCTCGGTATATAAGGTGTAGTATATAGAAGGGTGCAGTGATTGGGGGTCTCGGTATATATAGTCTAGTATATAGAGGGGTGCAGTGATTGGGGGTCTCGGTATATAAGGTGTAGTATATAGAGGGGTGCAATGATTGGGGGTCTTGGTATATATAGTCTAGTATATAGAGGGGTGCAGTGATTGGGGGTCTCGGTATATAAGGTGTAGTATATAGAGGGGTGCAGTGATTGGTGGTCTCGGTATATATAGTCTAGTATATAGAGGGGTGCAGTGATTAGGGGTCTCGGTATATAAGGTGTAGTATATAGAGGGGTGCAGTGATTGGGCGTCTCGGTATATAAGGTGTAGTATATAGAGGGGTGCAGTGATTGTGGTCTCGGTATATAAGGTGTAGTATATAGAGGGGTGCAGTGATTTGTGGTCTCGGTATATAAGGTGTAGTATATAGAGGGGTGCAGTGATTGGGGGTCTCGGTATATAAGGTGTAGCATATAGAGGGGTGCAGTGATTGGGGGTCTCAGTATATAAGGTGTAGTATATAGAGGGGTGCAGTGATTGGTGGTCTCGGTATATAAGGTGTAGTATATAGAGGGGTGCAGTGATTGGTGGTCTCGGTATATATAGTTTAGTATATAGAGGGGTGCAGTGATTGGTGGTCTCGGTATATACAGTGTAGTATATAGAGGGGTGCAGTGATTGGGGGTCTCGGTATATATAGTCTAGTATATAGAGGGGTGCAGTCATTGGGGGTCTTGGTATATAAGGTGTAGTATATAGAGGGGTGCAGTGATTGGTGGTCTCGGTATATAAGGTGTAGTATATAGAGGGGTGCAGTGATTGGTGGTCTTGGTATATAAGGTGTAGCATATAGAGGGGTGCAGTGATTGGGGGTCTCGGTATATATAGTCTAGTATATAGAGGGGTGCAGTGATTGGGGGTCTCAGTATATAAGGTGTAGTATATAGAGGGGTGCAGTGATTGGTGGTCTCGGTATATAAGGTGTAGTATATAGAGGGGTGCAGTGATTGGTGGTCTCGGTATATATAGTTTAGTATATAGAGGGGTGCAGTGATTGGTGGTCTCGGTATATATAGTGTAGTATATAGAGGGGTGCAGTGATTGGGGGTCTCGGTATATATAGTCTAGTATATAGAGGGGTGCAGTCATTGGGGGTCTTGGTATATAAGGTGTAGTATATAGAGGGGTGCAGTGATTGGTGGTCTCGGTATATAAGGTGTAGTATATAGAGGGGTGCAGTGATTGGTGGTCTCGGTATATATAGTTTAGTATATAGAGGGGTGCAGTGATTGGGGGTCTCGGTATATAAGGTGTAGTATATAGAGGGGTGTAGTGATTGGGGGTCTCGGTATATATAGTGTATATAGAGGGGTGCAGTGATTGGTGGTCTCGGTATATATAGTGTAGTATATAGAGGGGTGCAGTGATTGGGGGTCTCGGTATATATAGTGTAGTATATAGAGGGGTGCAGTGATTGATGGTCTCGGTATATAAGGTGTAGTATATAGAGGGGTGCAGTGATTGGGGGTCTCGGTATATAAGGTGTAGTATATAGAGGGGTGCAGTGATTGGGGGTCTCGGTATATATAGTGTAGTATATAGAGGGGTGCAGTGATTGGTGGTCTCGGTATATATAGTTTAGTATATAGAGGGGTGCAGTGATTGGTGGTCTCGGTATATAAGGTGTAGTATATAGAGGGGTGCAGTGATTGGGGTCTCGTATATAAGGTGTAGTATATAGAGGGGTGCAGTGATTGGTGGTGTTGGTATATAAGGTTTAGTATATAGAGGGGTGCAGTGATTGGGGGTCTCGGTATATATAGTTTAGTATATAGAGGGGTGCAGTGATTGGGGGTCTCGGTATATATAGTTTAGTATATAGAGGGGTGCAGTGATTGGTGGTCTTGGTATATAAGGTGTAGTATATAGAGGAGTGCAGTGATTGGGGGTCTCGGTATATATAGTGTAGTATATAGAGGGGTGCAGTGATTGGGGGTCTCAGTATATAAGGTATAGTATATAGAGGGATGCAGTGATTGGTGGTCTCGGTATATAAGGTGTAGTATATAGAGGGGTGCAGTGATTGGGGGTCTCGGTATATAAGGTGTAGTATATAGAGGGGTGCAGTGATTGGGGGTCTCGGTATATAAGGTGTAGTATATAGAGGGGTGCAGTGATTGGTGGTCTCGGTATATATAGTGTAGTATATAGAGGGGTGCAGTGATTGGGGGTCTCGGTATATATGATGTAGTATATAGAGGGGTGCAGTGATTGGGGGTCTCGGTATATAAGGTGTAGTATATAGAGGGGTGCAGTGATTGGGGGTCTCGGTATATATAGTGTAGTATATAGAGGGGTGCAGTGATTGGTGGTCTCGGTATATATAGTTTAGTATATAGAGGGGTGCAGTGATTGGGGGTCTCGGTATATATGATGTAGTATATAGAGGGGTGCAGTGATTGGGGGTCTCGGTATATAAGGTGTAGTATATAGAGGGGTGCAGTGATTGGGGGTCTCGGTATATATAAGGTGTAGTATATAGAGGGGTGCAGTGATTGGGGGTCTCGGTATATAAGGTGTAGTATATAGAGGGGTGCAGTGATTGGTGGTCTTGGTATATAAGGTGTAGTATATAGAGGGGTGCAGTGATTGGGGGTCTCGGTATATATAGTGTAGTATATAGAGGGGTGCAGTGATTGGTGGTCTCAGTATATAAGTTGTAGTATATAGAGGGGTGCAGTGATTGGGGGTCTCGGTATATATAGTGTAGTATATAGAGGGGTGCAGTGATTGGGGGTCTCGGTATATATAGTTTAGTATATAGAGGGGTGCAGTGATTGGGGGTCTCGGTATATATAGTTTAGTATATAGAGGGGTGCAGTGATTGGGGGTCTCGGTATATATAGTTTAGTATATAGAGGGGTGCAGTGATTGGGGGTCTCGGTATATAAGGTGTAGTATATAGAGGGGTGTAGTGATTGGGGGTCTCGGTATATATAGTGTATATAGAGGGGTGCAGTGATTGGTGGTCTCGGTATATATAGTGTAGTATATAGAGGGGTGCAGTGATTGGGGGTCTCGGTATATATAGTCTAGTATATAGAGGGGTGCAGTGATTGGGGGTCTCGGTATATAAGGTGTAGTATATAGAGGGGTGCAGTGATTGGGGGTCTCGGTATATAAGGTGTAGTATATAGAAGGGTGCAGTGATTGGGGGTCTCGGTATATATAGTCTAGTATATAGAGGGGTGCAGTGATTGGGGGTCTCGGTATATAAGGTGTAGTATATAGAGGGGTGCAATGATTGGGGGTCTTGGTATATATAGTCTAGTATATAGAGGGGTGCAGTGATTGGGGGTCTCGGTATATAAGGTGTAGTATATAGAGGGGTGCAGTGATTGGTGGTCTCGGTATATATAGTCTAGTATATAGAGGGGTGCAGTGATTAGGGGTCTCGGTATATAAGGTGTAGTATATAGAGGGGTGCAGTGATTGGGCGTCTCGGTATATAAGGTGTAGTATATAGAGGGGTGCAGTGATTGTGGTCTCGGTATATAAGGTGTAGTATATAGAGGGGTGCAGTGATTTGTGGTCTCGGTATATAAGGTGTAGTATATAGAGGGGTGCAGTGATTGGGGGTCTCGGTATATAAGGTGTAGCATATAGAGGGGTGCAGTGATTGGGGGTCTCAGTATATAAGGTGTAGTATATAGAGGGGTGCAGTGATTGGTGGTCTCGGTATATAAGGTGTAGTATATAGAGGGGTGCAGTGATTGGTGGTCTCGGTATATATAGTTTAGTATATAGAGGGGTGCAGTGATTGGTGGTCTCGGTATATACAGTGTAGTATATAGAGGGGTGCAGTGATTGGGGGTCTCGGTATATATAGTCTAGTATATAGAGGGGTGCAGTCATTGGGGGTCTTGGTATATAAGGTGTAGTATATAGAGGGGTGCAGTGATTGGTGGTCTCGGTATATAAGGTGTAGTATATAGAGGGGTGCAGTGATTGGTGGTCTTGGTATATAAGGTGTAGCATATAGAGGGGTGCAGTGATTGGGGGTCTCGGTATATATAGTCTAGTATATAGAGGGGTGCAGTGATTGGGGGTCTCAGTATATAAGGTGTAGTATATAGAGGGGTGCAGTGATTGGTGGTCTCGGTATATAAGGTGTAGTATATAGAGGGGTGCAGTGATTGGTGGTCTCGGTATATATAGTTTAGTATATAGAGGGGTGCAGTGATTGGTGGTCTCGGTATATATAGTGTAGTATATAGAGGGGTGCAGTGATTGGGGGTCTCGGTATATATAGTCTAGTATATAGAGGGGTGCAGTCATTGGGGGTCTTGGTATATAAGGTGTAGTATATAGAGGGGTGCAGTGATTGGTGGTCTCGGTATATAAGGTGTAGTATATAGAGGGGTGCAGTGATTGGTGGTCTCGGTATATATAGTTTAGTATATAGAGGGGTGCAGTGATTGGGGGTCTCGGTATATAAGGTGTAGTATATAGAGGGGTGTAGTGATTGGGGGTCTCGGTATATATAGTGTATATAGAGGGGTGCAGTGATTGGTGGTCTCGGTATATATAGTGTAGTATATAGAGGGGTGCAGTGATTGGGGGTCTCGGTATATATAGTGTAGTATATAGAGGGGTGCAGTGATTGATGGTCTCGGTATATAAGGTGTAGTATATAGAGGGGTGCAGTGATTGGGGGTCTCGGTATATAAGGTGTAGTATATAGAGGGGTGCAGTGATTGGGGGTCTCGGTATATATAGTGTAGTATATAGAGGGGTGCAGTGATTGGTGGTCTCGGTATATATAGTTTAGTATATAGAGGGGTGCAGTGATTGGTGGTCTCGGTATATAAGGTGTAGTATATAGAGGGGTGCAGTGATTGGGGTCTCGTATATAAGGTGTAGTATATAGAGGGGTGCAGTGATTGGTGGTGTCGGTATATAAGGTTTAGTATATAGAGGGGTGCAGTGATTGGGGGTCTCGGTATATATAGTTTAGTATATAGAGGGGTGCAGTGATTGGGGGTCTCGGTATATATAGTTTAGTATATAGAGGGGTGCAGTGATTGGTGGTCTTGGTATATAAGGTGTAGTATATAGAGGAGTGCAGTGATTGGGGGTCTCGGTATATATAGTGTAGTATATAGAGGGGTGCAGTGATTGGGGGTCTCAGTATATAAGGTATAGTATATAGAGGGATGCAGTGATTGGTGGTCTCGGTATATAAGGTGTAGTATATAGAGGGGTGCAGTGATTGGGGGTCTCGGTATATAAGGTGTAGTATATAGAGGGGTGCAGTGATTGGGGGTCTCGGTATATAAGGTGTAGTATATAGAGGGGTGCAGTGATTGGTGGTCTCGGTATATATAGTGTAGTATATAGAGGGGTGCAGTGATTGGGGGTCTCGGTATATATGATGTAGTATATAGAGGGGTGCAGTGATTGGGGGTCTCGGTATATAAGGTGTAGTATATAGAGGGGTGCAGTGATTGGGGGTCTCGGTATATATAGTGTAGTATATAGAGGGGTGCAGTGATTGGTGGTCTCGGTATATATAGTTTAGTATATAGAGGGGTGCAGTGATTGGGGGTCTCGGTATATATGATGTAGTATATAGAGGGGTGCAGTGATTGGGGGTCTCGGTATATAAGGTGTAGTATATAGAGGGGTGCAGTGATTGGGGGTCTCGGTATATATAAGGTGTAGTATATAGAGGGGTGCAGTGATTGGGGGTCTCGGTATATAAGGTGTAGTATATAGAGGGGTGCAGTGATTGGTGGTCTTGGTATATAAGGTGTAGTATATAGAGGGGTGCAGTGATTGGGGGTCTCGGTATATATAGTGTAGTATATAGAGGGGTGCAGTGATTGGTGGTCTCAGTATATAAGTTGTAGTATATAGAGGGGTGCAGTGATTGGGGGTCTCGGTATATATAGTGTAGTATATAGAGGGGTGCAGTGATTGGGGGTCTCGGTATATATAGTTTAGTATATAGAGGGGTGCAGTGATTGGGGGTCTCGGTATATATAGTTTAGTATATAGAGGGGTGCAGTGATTGGGGGTCTCGGTATATATAGTTTAGTATATAGAGGGGTGCAGTGATTGGGGGTCTCGGTATATAAGGTGTAGTATATAGAGGGGTGTAGTGATTGGGGGTCTCGGTATATATAGTGTATATAGAGGGGTGCAGTGATTGGTGGTCTCGGTATATATAGTGTAGTATATAGAGGGGTGCAGTGATTGGGGGTCTCGGTATATATAGTGTAGTATATAGAGGGGTGCAGTGATTGATGGTCTCGGTATATAAGGTGTAGTATATAGAGGGGTGCAGTGATTGGGGGTCTCGGTATATAAGGTGTAGTATATAGAGGGGTGCAGTGATTGGGGGTCTCGGTATATATAGTGTAGTATATAGAGGGGTGCAGTGATTGGTGGTCTCGGTATATATAGTTTAGTATATAGAGGGGTGCAGTGATTGGTGGTCTCGGTATATAAGGTGTAGTATATAGAGGGGTGCAGTGATTGGGGTCTCGTATATAAGGTGTAGTATATAGAGGGGTGCAGTGATTGGTGGTGTCGGTATATAAGGTTTAGTATATAGAGGGGTGCAGTGATTGGGGGTCTCGGTATATATAGTTTAGTATATAGAGGGGTGCAGTGATTGGGGGTCTCGGTATATATAGTTTAGTATATAGAGGGGTGCAGTGATTGGTGGTCTTGGTATATAAGGTGTAGTATATAGAGGAGTGCAGTGATTGGGGGTCTCGGTATATATAGTGTAGTATATAGAGGGGTGCAGTGATTGGGGGTCTCAGTATATAAGGTATAGTATATAGAGGGATGCAGTGATTGGTGGTCTCGGTATATAAGGTGTAGTATATAGAGGGGTGCAGTGATTGGGGGTCTCGGTATATAAGGTGTAGTATATAGAGGGGTGCAGTGATTGGGGGTCTCGGTATATAAGGTGTAGTATATAGAGGGGTGCAGTGATTGGTGGTCTCGGTATATATAGTGTAGTATATAGAGGGGTGCAGTGATTGGGGGTCTCGGTATATATGATGTAGTATATAGAGGGGTGCAGTGATTGGGGGTCTCGGTATATAAGGTGTAGTATATAGAGGGGTGCAGTGATTGGGGGTCTCGGTATATATAGTGTAGTATATAGAGGGGTGCAGTGATTGGTGGTCTCGGTATATATAGTTTAGTATATAGAGGGGTGCAGTGATTGGGGGTCTCGGTATATATGATGTAGTATATAGAGGGGTGCAGTGATTGGGGGTCTCGGTATATAAGGTGTAGTATATAGAGGGGTGCAGTGATTGGGGGTCTCGGTATATATAAGGTGTAGTATATAGAGGGGTGCAGTGATTGGGGGTCTCGGTATATAAGGTGTAGTATATAGAGGGGTGCAGTGATTGGTGGTCTTGGTATATAAGGTGTAGTATATAGAGGGGTGCAGTGATTGGGGGTCTCGGTATATATAGTGTAGTATATAGAGGGGTACAGTGATTGGTGGTCTCAGTATATAAGTTGTAGTATATAGAGGGGTGCAGTGATTGGGGGTCTCGGTATATATAGTGTAGTATATAGAGGGGTGCAGTGATTGGGGGTCTCGGTATATATAGTTTAGTATATAGAGGGGTGCAGTGATTGGGGGTCTCGGTATATATAGTTTAGTATATAGAGGGGTGCAGTGATTGGGGGTCTCGGTATATATAGTTTAGTATATAGAGGGGTGCAGTGATTGGGGGTCTCGGTATATATAGTTTAGTATATAGAGGGGTGCAGTGATTGGGGGTCTCGGTATATAAGGTGTAGTATATAGAGGGGTGCAGTGATTGGTGGTCTCGGTATATAAGGTGTAGTATATAGAGGGGTGCAGTGATTGGGGGTCTCAGTATATAAGGTATAGTATATAGAGGGATGCAGTGATTGGTGGTCTCGGTATATAAGGTGTAGTATATAGAGGGGTGCAGTGATTGGGGGTCTCGGTATATAAGGTGTAGTATATAGAGGGGTGCAGTGATTGGGGGTCTCGGTATATAAGGTGTAGTATATAGAGGGGTGCAGTGATTGGTGGTCTCGGTATATATAGTGTAGTATATAGAGGGGTGCAGTGATTGGGGGTCTCGGTATATATGATGTAGTATATAGAGGGGTGCAGTGATTGGGGGTCTCGGTATATAAGGTGTAGTATATAGAGAGGTGCAGTGATTGGGGGTCTCGGTATATATAGTGTAGTATATAGAGGGGTGCAGTGATTGGTGGTCTCGGTATATATAGTTTAGTATATAGAGGGGTGCAGTGATTGGGGGTCTCGGTATATATGATGCAGTATATAGAGGGGTGCAGTGATTGGGGGTCTCGGTATATAAGGTGTAGTATATAGAGGGGTGCAGTGATTGGGGGTCTCGGTATATATAAGGTGTAGTATATAGAGGGGTGCAGTGATTGGGGGTCTCGGTATATAAGGTGTAGTATATAGAGGGGTGCAGTGATTGGGGGTCTCGGTATATATAGTGTAGTATATAGAGGGGTGCAGTGATTGGTGGTCTCAGTATATAAGTTGTAGTATATAGAGGGGTGCAGTGATTGGGGGTCTCGGTATATATAGTGTAGTATATAGAGGGGTGCAGTGATTGGGGGTCTCGGTATATATAAGGTGTAGTATATAGAGGGGTGCAGTGATTGGTGGTCTTGGTATATAAGGTGTAGTATATAGAGGGGTGCAGTGATTGGGGGTCTCGGTATATATAGTGTAGTATATAGAGGGGTGCAGTGATTGGTGGTCTCAGTATATAAGTTGTAGTATATAGAGGGGTGCAGTGATTGGGGGTCTCGGTATATATAGTGTAGTATATAGAGGGGTGCAGTGATTGGGGGTCTCGGTATATATAGTTTAGTATATAGAGGGGTGCAGTGATTGGGGGTCTCGGTATATATAGTTTAGTATATAGAGGGGTGCAGTGATTGGGGGTCTCGGTATATATAGTTTAGTATATAGAGGGGTGCAGTGATTGGGGGTCTCGGTATATATAGTTTAGTATATAGAGGGGTGCAGTGATTGGGGGTCTCGGTATATAAGGTGTAGTATATAGAGGGGTGCAGTGATTGGGGGTCTCGGTATATATAGTTTAGTATATAGAGGGGTGCAGTGATTGGGGGTCTCGGTATATATAGTTCAGTATATAGAGGGGTGCAGTGATTGGGGGTCTCGGTATATATAGTTTAGTATATAGAGGGGTGCAGTGATTGGGGGTCTCGGTATATAAGGTGTAGTATATAGAGGAGTGCAGTGATTGGTGGTCTTGGTATATAAGGTGTAGTATATAGAGGGGTGCAGTGATTGGGGGTCTCGGTATATATATTTGGGGGGGGGGTGAAGAGGTGGGGCGGTACCACCCGTCACTTTAGCGGAGGGGGGGAGGCGGGAGGACTCTCCGCTCGGAGTGGAATGTTCCTCCGGAGAGAGAGAGGGGAAGAAACAGGCAGACAGTGTGGGCGGGGCCCTATTAGCGCTGGGCGTGCCCAAAGGACTCTCACGAACCCTTTAGCTGTGAAATGGAGGGGGCGTGTCGCTACCCGGCGATGTGGGCGTGTCCGGGGTGTCAGACGGAGAGGCGCTCTGCGAGAAAGCTGGGAATGTCGGGGCGTGTCCGGTGAGCGGAGGGGAAGGAGGCGTGGCCCGGCGGCACGGCGCGAGGGGAGGAGGAAGGCACCACTTGCAGGAGCCGGAAAGGGGGAGGGCAGGAGAAGGTACTGCTGCTATCGCTGAGGAGGAAAAAAAAAAAAAAAAGACAATGGAGCCTGTGTGCGGCTGCGGGAGATTACGGCTGCCGCCGAGCGGCCCGCACTGCCGGCTGTGAGGAGAAGAGCGGGGAAGACCCCGGAGAGCGCGTCACATTTCACCTCTCCCTCCCCCCCAACACCTCACACACTGCCCCGGATCACCCCCCCTCCCCCCGCGCGGGAGATCGACTCGTCCTGCTGCTGCTACTGCTGGTGAGTGACGGGACTGGAGAAGGCCGCACATCCGGGGAATGACGGCGGACTGGGCCTGAGGCCTGCGGTGTGAGTGAGAGGCAAGTCCGGCCTGTGTGAGGGGGGAGGCGGCCTGAGAGTGACGAGAGAGCCGAGGCCTGAGTGCGGCCTATCATAGGGACTCCTCTCCTGTGTGAGGACTGAGGGGACCTGACATAGGGACTCCTCTCCTGTGTGAGGACTGAGGGGACCTGACATAGGGACTCCTCTCCTGTGTGAGGACTGAGGGGACCTGACATAGGGACTCCTCTCCTGTGTGAGGACTGAGGGGACCTGACATAGGGACTCCTCTCCTGTGTGAGGACTGAGGGGACCTGACATAGGGACTCCTCTCCTGTGTGAGGACTGAGGGGACCTGACATAGGGACTCCTCTCCTGTGTGAGGACTGAGGGGACCTGACATAGGGACTCCTCTCCTGTGTGAGGACTGAGGGGACCTGACATAGGGACTCCTCTCCTGTGTGAGGACTGAGGGGACCTGACATAGGGACTCCTCTCCTGTGTGAGGACTGAGGGGACCTGACATAGGGACTCCTCTCCTGTGTGAGGACTGAGGGGACCTGACATAGGGACTCCTCTCCTGTGTGAGGACTGAGGGAATTTGACATAGGGACTCCTCTCCTGTGTGAGGACCTGACATAGGGACTCCTCTCCTGTGTGAGGACCTGACATAGGGACTCCTCTCCTGTGTGAGGACCTGGCATGGGGACTCCTCTCCTGTGTGAGGACCTGGCATGGGGACTCCTCTCCTGTGTGAGGACCTGGCATGGGGACTCCTCTCCTGTGTGAGGACCTGGCATGGGGACTCCTCTCCTGTGTGAGGACCTGGCATGGGGACTCCTCTCCTGTGTGAGGACCTGGCATGGGGACTCCTCTCCTGTGTGAGGACCTGGCATGGGGACTCCTCTCCTGTGTGAGGACCTGGCATGGGGACTCCTCTCCTGTGTGAGGACCTGGCATGGGGACTCCTCTCCTGTGTGAGGACCTGGCATGGGGACTCCTCTCCTGTGTGAGGACCTGGCATGGGGACTCCTCTCCTGTGTGCGGACCTGGCATGGGGACTCCTCTCCTGTGTGCGGACCTGGCATGGGGACTCCTCTCCTGTGTGCGGACCTGGCATGGGGACTCCTCTCCTGTGTGCGAGGGCCTGACACGGGGACTCCTCTCCTGTGTGACACAGCTTCAGTATTTGAGAGGACCTGACATAGGGACATAGCATTGTGAGGGGACATTCTGTAGGACATTATCTCCTGTGTGTGAGGACTGAGGGGACCTGGCATAGGGGACTCCTCTCCTGTGTGTGAGGACTGACATAAGGACATACCAGTGTGAGGGGACATTCTGTAGGAGATTATCTTCTGTGTGGGGATAGAGGGTCCCTGAAGTAGGGACATATCTCCTGTATTTGTGGGGTCAGAGAAGACCAGTCACCATGACTTATCTCTGGTAAGTGTGAGGGTATCTTCCATCTGCTGTGTGAGGTCATATAGGACCTGTCATAGGGACATATCTCCTGTGTGGGGACAGAGGACCGGTCATGGGGACATATCTCCTGTGTGGGGACAGAGGACCGGTCATGGGGACACATCTCCTGTGTGGGGACAGAGGACCGGTCATGGGGACATATCTCCTGTGTGGGGACAGAGGACCGGTCATGGGGACACATCTCCTGTGTGGGGACAGAGGACCGGTCATGGGGACATATCTCCTGTGTGTGAGAGCGGAGAAGATCTAAGATAGTTGCATATCTCTGATATGAGGACAGAGAGGACCTGACATAGGGACGTATTTCTTGAATCTGAGGATGGAGAGGAGTTTATTTGGGACATGTCTCCTGTGTGAGGACATGGGGGGGACCTGACATGGGGACATATCTTTGGTTTGGGCACACAAAGGACTTGACCTAGGGACATATCTCCTGTGTGGGGACAGAGGACCGGTCATAGGGACATATCTCCTGTGTGGGGACAGAGGACCTGTCATAGGGACATATCTCCTGTGTGGGGACAGAGGACCTGTCATAGGGACATATCTCCTGTGTGGGGACAGAGGACCGGTCATAGGGACATATCTCCTGTGTGGGGTCAGAGGACCTGTCATAGGGACATATCTCCTGTGTGGGGACAGAGGACCGGTCATAGGGACATATCTCCTGTGTGGGGACAGAGGACCTGTCATAGGGACATATCTCCTGTGTGGGGACAGAGGACCGGTCATAGGGACATATCTCCTGTGTGGGGACAGAGGACCGGTCATAGGGACATATCTCCTGTGTGGGGTCAGAGGACCTGTCATAGGGACATATCTCCTGTGTGGGGACAGAGGACCGGTCATAGGGACATATCTCCTGTGTGGGGACAGAGGACCGGTCATAGGGACATATCTCCTGTGTGGGGACAGAGGACCGGTCATAGGGACATATCTCCTGTGTGGGGACAGAGGACCGGTCATAGGGACATATCTCCTGTGTGGGGACAGAGGACCGGTCATAGGGACATATCTCCTGTGTGGGGACAGAGGACCGGTCATAGGGACATATCTCCTGTGTGGGGACAGAGGACCTGTCATAGGGACATATCTCCTGTGTGGGGACAGA
Source organism: Lithobates septentrionalis (assembly GCA_037952835.1). Lineage (NCBI taxonomy): Eukaryota > Metazoa > Chordata > Amphibia > Anura > Ranidae > Lithobates > Lithobates septentrionalis. The sequence continues at coordinate 74,765 of JBBDGP010000758.1, read as the reverse complement.
GGACCGGTCATAGGGACATATCTCCTGTGTGGGGACAGAGGACCGGTCATAGGGACATATCTCCTGTGTGGGGACAGAGGACCTGTCATAGGGACATATCTCCTGTGTGGGGACAGAGGACCGGTCATAGGGACATATCTCCTGTGTGGGGACAGAGGACCTGTCATAGGGACATATCTCCTGTGTGGGGACAGAGGACCTGTCATAGGGACATATCTCCTGTGTGGGGACAGAGGACCGGTCATAGGGACATATCTCCTGTGTGGGGACAGAGGACCGGTCATAGGGACATATCTCCTGTGTGGGGACAGAGGACCGGTCATAGGGACATATCTCCTGTGTGTAGAGGAAAGAGGGGACAAGTCATGAAGGCCGCTCTCCTATGTGAGGACAAAGGTGACCTGTCATAGGTCAATATCTATCACATGGGGGCAGAGAGGACTTGATCTTGTGTGGGGACCAAGGGATTGTGTCATATATATCCCCTGTGTGAGGGGACCTTCCATAGGGACTTATCTGCTGTGTGAAGACACATAGGACCGGCATATGGACATATCTCCCGTGTGGGGACACATCTCCTATGGTGTGGACAGAGAGGACCTGTCATAGAGACCTACACCGATCAGCCATAACGTTATGACAGGCTAAATGAATAACATTGATTATCTCTTTATAATGGCGTCCTAAAATCAGTGGGATATATTAGGCAGCAAGTGAACATGTTGTCCCTGAAGATGGTGTGTTTGAAAGCAGGAAAGATGGGCATCGCAATCAGTTGTGTATTGGCCCCGCAGATCAGTTAGGGTGTCCATGCTGACCCGTGTCCACAGCCAAAAGCACCTACATTGGACACATGAGCTTCACAACGTCACTGCGGAGCAATGGAAGAAGGTGGCCTGGTCTGATGAATTACGTTTTCTTTTACATCGTGTGGATTTCCCGGATGCTTTAGCGTCTCTTACCCAGGGAAGAGATGGTACCAGATGTAGTATGGAAGAAGAAAAACCGGCATAGCCAGTGTGATGCCTTGGCCGATGTTCTGTTGGGACTCCTTGGGTCCTGCCATTCGTGTGGATGTTACTTTGACGCCTACCATCTACCTAAACATTGTTGCTGACCACGTACATCCCTCCATGGAAATGGTTTCTCTCTCATGGCAGTGACCTCTTTTAGCAGGATAATGTGTCCTGCCACACTGCAAAATGGTTTGAGCAGCACAGCGAGTTTGAGGTGCTGACTTGGTCTCCAGATCTCATTCCAATCAAGCATCTGTGGTACTTGCCAAAAAAAACCCAATTCCGGTCCACGAAGGTCCCACCTCACTACTTACAGGACTTAAAGGATCTGCTACTCGTGGTTTGGTGCCAGATACCACAGCATACCTTCAGAGGTCTAGTGGTGGTCTTTCCTTTACACATCCGGGCTCTTTTGGCAAAAAAAAAAGGGGATGTTCTCAATATTAAGTGGTTCACCATAATGTTATGGCTGATCAGTGTATCTGTTCTATAGGGGAAAGGGAGGACTTGGCAGAGGGACATTTCTCCATTATAGGGGAAAGGGGGCATTGGCATGGGGACATCTTCTGTATTTGTAAGGATATAGAGGACCTGGCACGGCATACATTGTATGTGTGGGTACAGAAGAGACCTAACATAGGGACATTTCTCCTTTGTGTGCAAGGAGAGGGACCTTACATATGGACATCCCACCTATGTGTGGACCTAACATGGATACGTATCTCCTGTCTGTGAAGGCAGTGGGGAGCTGATATGACATATCTCATACCTGTTGTGAGGGGGAAGAAAAAAAGAGGACCTGACATAGGACAAATCTCTTGTTTGTTGGGATCAGAGGTGATCAACCATAGGGATATATCTCCGGTGTGGTGAGAGAGGGGACCTTCTATAGAAACGTATCTCTTGTGTAGGGATAGAGAGGACCAGACCTTTGTGTCCTGGCATAGGGACATATCTTCTGTGGGGGGACACAGAGGGGGCCCTCCAAACATAGGGACATATCTCCTGTGTGTGGGAACCAGAGTACCTGAAATAAGGACACATCTCTGTGGATACAGAGAGGACCTGATTTCCTTTTTGGGGACAGGGAGAAATTGAATTGGGGACATATATCCTGTCTAGGGGTAGAGAGGACCTATTCTCCAGTGTGTGGATTGAGGGTAACTTGTTAAAGCAGAAGTAAACCCATCCATAAAACAGTTACCTTTCCGGCACTTGCCGGAAATGTAACACTCCCATTGGTTGTGCTCTCAACCAAACTGTCAAACCATCCAATGGCTGGTGTCATAACGGATCACATGTGCAGCATCATGGCAGTTTTAGATTAAACAGAGGCCAAGATGGCGGCTTCCTTGGCTGAAAACGATAGGAGGGTTTACTTCCACTTTAAGTAACTTATCCCTGTTGTAAAGGGCACATTACATAGGGAGTTATCTCCTGTAGGGGGGGGTGGGGTGGAAAAGACCATGCATAGGGACATGTCTCCCGTGTGGGGGCAGAAGACCTTTCATGGGGACATGTTTCTTGTGTGAAGATGAGACCTAGCATAGGAACATGTATTGTGTAAGGACAGAGGGCCTTGTATAGGGACACGGCTCCTGTGCAAGGACAGAGGGGACCTAGCATAAGGGGCATATGTCCTTTATTTGTGGGGACAGACAGGACCTGGCATTATGACCTATCTTGTGTGGGGACAGATGAACATTTATGCTGTGTGGGTATAGAGCGGACTTGACATGGGGACATCTCTCCTGCGTGAGGATACCTTTCATAGAGACTTGTCTGCTGTGTGAAAACATGTAGGACCTGGCATTGGGGACATATGTCTTGTGTTGGGGTGTAGAGCACTTTCCTTTTGCAATATTTCTCCTGTAGATGGGACTTTAAGTGGTTGTAAATGTTTCTTTAAGTACCAAACATGCTTTATACTTTATACTTACCTGTTCTGTGCAGTGGAATTGCACAGAGTGGCCCTGAACCGCCTCTTCTCGGGTCCACTACTGGAGCTTCTGGCTCCTCCTCTGTGGGGGAGTGCCCCCATAGAAAGCGGGTTTCTTTGGGGGCACTCGTGTTGGCTCGCTACTTGCTGTCTGCATATGCATAGCCACGCCCCCAGCTCCCTCGTCACTGGCTTTGATTGACAGCCAATGGCTCATGTTGCCTCAGCAAAGCCTGTAAAACCAGAAATTGAAGGGCTGCAGACGGGTACAGCGCTGGATCTAATGAGGGCTCAGTTAAGTAAAAAGGGGGGGGGGGGTAGGGGGCCATACTGATGGCTAAACATTTGTTACATTAAAGGGGTTGTAAACCCTCGTTTTTTCACCTCAATGCATTCTATATTCAGCCAATTGGCGGGTGCACGGTATCCAACGTTCTCTGGCACCTGCCAATCAATACTCAGAGACAGAACTGCGATCTGCCTATATAAACAAGGAAGATCGCCTTTCTGAAGGGATGGAGTTTGTGTCTCTGCAAAGCGGGAAATAATTTCCTTCTCTTCCCCCAGTAAACGCACCTCCCACAGTATAGGAAAACACAGGTTAGGCACACGGTTAACCCCTTGATCGCCCCTGATGTTAACCCCTTCCCAGCTAATGTCAGTACAGTGCATATTTTTTTTTAGCAGTGATCACTGTGTTAGTGTCACTCGTTCCCAAAAAGTGTCAGTGTGAGAATGTCTACCGCAATATCACAGTCCCGCTACAAGTCGCTGATCACCTTCATTACTTGTAAATTAATAAACAAAAATATCCCATAGTTTGTAGACGGTATAACTTTTGTGGAAACCTATATACGCTTATTGGAATTTTCTTTTGTCAAAAATGCATAGCAGAATACGTATTGGCCTAATTTTTTTTTGAAGAAATGTGATTTTTTTTTTTTTTGTGTTTTATAGCAGAAAGTAAAATTGTTAGTCTTTTTTGGTTTTATAGCGCAAAAAAAAAAAAAAACGCAGCGGTGATCAAATACCACCCAAAAAAAGTTACATACGGTATATACTCGAGTACAAGTCGAGTTTTTTTGCTGAAAGTGCCCCCCTCGACTTATACTCGAGTCAAGCACTTTTCTTCAAGAAAAAAAATTTCATTTTCCGAACCGACTTTGGGGCCCCAAAATCGGTTCGGAAAATGTCATTCTCTGCTGCAGAAAAGTGCTTGACATGTTCTGAACCGAATTTGGGGCCATGTACCTCAGGGCTACTAGGTGCTAAGAACCCCAAATTTGGTGTGCAAACTCAGTGGACCTGGTACCATAACATATCCAAAGCTGGGGTTCCTAGGACCAAGTGGCCCCGAGATACGGGGCCCCAAAGCCGGTTCGGAAAATGTCATTCTCTGCTGCAGAAAAGTGCTTGACATTTTCTGAACCAATTTTTGGGGCCCCGTATCTTAGGGACACTTGGTGCTAGAAACCCCAGCTTTGGATATTTTATGGCGCTAGTTCCACTGAGTGTGCACACCAAATTTAGGGTTCCTAGCTCTAAGTGGCCCCGAGATACGGGGCCCCAAAGTTGGTCAACTGTGTCCATCTGCAGCAATGTCATTTCGGGACCATTTGGGTTCAGAGACCCCAAATTTTGGCTGCAGCTAGGGGGGCATCTGGGAACCCTTAACTACCGAGTTTGAAGTTGGGGGGACCTATGGCTGTAAATGGGCACAGTGAGGCTGCAAATGGGCATTGTGTGCATTTCTCACCCTCGTCTTATACTCGGGTCACTACGTTTTTCCCATTTTTTTTGTGGTAAATTAGGGCCTCGACTTATACTCGGAACGACTTATACTCGAGTATATACGGTATGTTTTATTTGGGTACAACGTCGCACGATCTAAACTAACGCAGTGCCGTATCGCCAAAAAATGGTCTGGTCATGAAGGTGGGGGGTAAATCTTCCAGAGGTCAAGTGGTTAAAAAGTGACTCATCTCTTGTATGGGAGAGTTGTGAACTGCCATAGACGCATATCTCATGTATATGGGAAAGAGACCTGACATACCGAATATTCTTCCCATGTACAGGGGAAAGAGGAGACCTGACATACCGAATTTCTCTACCGTTCATTGATGGACACAGCGCTCCATTATTCAGAACCATAGGGTTATACCGCCCCCTACAGGAGTAGGACACTAGGCAAAAAGACTTGGCTACGCCTATGGGCATTCCTAGGTGGTATACACCCCCCTCTATGCTATAGGCCTTTAGTTTTTTTTCTGCATAGTCAGGAGTAAGGACCTAGTTCCCTGCTGGGATCTCTAGTCCTGGGAACTTTTTTGTTTATTTTCTTTTTTTTCCCTGGATTTTTCATCCGGTGAGATCTACAGTCAACGGCTGGGCGACTGGCTGGACACTAAGATCCAGTGGTCTCCCCAGTCTGGCCAGCGAGCGCGTGCAGACAGCAGCTACATGCTAGGTCGGCCGCGATATGGGGGCTGGCCCTCCGAGTTAAACGTCTTTCGAGGTCGCATACGACCGGGTCTCGGCCTTCACAGCGTTCCTCATGGCTGACAGCCCCCCCACTTCAGTGGCGAGGGGATCTGTCTGGGAGTGTTACCCGCACGCTTCGCTGAATCGGTAAATATGGGGCCCCCTTCTCTCCTTCCCTGGACGTGGTGTGGGGCGCGGGTACTCCCTGGGGTGGTTGGTCCCTCCGGGGTTCTCCTCCACCCCCCTTCCTTCCCGGGTGAGGCACAGGCTTCTGGCCTAGGTATTTTTGGGACACCCTGCCCCCCCCTCCACCCTCGGCGTTGCTACTGAGGGGGTATCCCTTGGGCCCACCTGGTGCAGTGGTTGGGCCTGGGAGGCGGGTGACCAGATGTCCCCCTTGTGAGGGACCTCGGTCTGCGCCCTTTTGTGAGGGGCCTCGGGCGGTGGGGGTCTCAGTTGGTGGCCCCCTATTGAGTTTTTTGTTGTGTGGCGCCTAGGCATATAGCCAAGTAAATGGCACCCCATGCCCTCTTCTACCTCCTCTGTCTCGAACGATCCTATATCTGACTCTGCCGCCATGGACGTGGCCCACCTTGCGGAGTTGGTGGCCACGCTCCCTGTCCTGTTAGAGTGTGAGGATAATTCCTCCACAACTGCAGTGGTGCATGAAAAGGCGCTGTTGTCGCACTTACCGTATATACGCGAGTATAAGCCGAGTTTTTCAGCACATTTTTTTTTGTGCTGAAAATGCCCCCTCGACTTATACTCGAGTCAAGCACTTTTCAGCAGCAGAGAATGACATTTTCCGAACCAACTTTGGGGCCCCATGTCTAGGAACCCCAAATTTGGTGTGCAAACCCAGTGGAACTAGCACTACAACATATCTAAAGCTGGGGTTCCTAGCACCAAGTGGCCTCGAGATACGGGGCCCCTAAAATCGGTCAACTGTGTCCATCTGCAGCAATGTCATTTCGGGACCCTAAGGGTCCAGAGACCCCAAATTTTGGCTGCAGCTAGGGGGCATCTAGAAATCCTTAACTACCGTGTTTGAAGTTTGGAGGACCTATGGCTGCAAATGGGCACAGTGAGGCATGCAGATTAGCACACTGAGGCAGCAAATGGGCATTATATCTGTTGTTTATATCGGAAACGGGCATAGGATGTTATGTACATTCCCACATCCAAGATGGCGTTTTTGTGCCATCCGCCCCTAATTGGTGGAACGCAAGGTGATTTCCGGTCCCGTCCTCAGTACGAGGTCTGGTTATGGTGTTTTACTATATTAATGCGACACGTCAGTGCGTCGCCCGTGCCCCAGACGACGTCAGAGTGTGACGAAACGTACGTCGGGCGTGCTGACGTGCTGCATCTACAGTCTACAGGACGGGCGTTCGCTTTCTAGCCGGCCGGCTCATATGTTTGTTGTTTACCCTTCCGAATGTAAGTGCAATTCTTTTGTTTTTAATAAAAAGTGAAAGCAGGATTACGCTATGTTGCTTTCCTTCTTCCTTTGGTATACCTCTCTTGAGGTTTATCCCTAGCCAGGGGTCACATCTCCACATAGAGTGATAATTGGAAGAACAGCGGGCTTAATCCAAGCTAAGGTGGCGTGTTTCTCCTTGATGGTTCCACCCTGAAAGGCCCCGACCGGGTTAAGGTCGCAAGCTCTTCCAAGCTTGCCGTTTGGTAAGCGCGCATTTTAACAACATCACAGTGGTGCGGTGAAGGACTTATTGATTTCCACCTATCTACGTTTCCTTTTATCCACCATCTATGATTGATTTTGGATAGGACGGTTCACCTTGTTTATGCACCTTTATGAACTTGGAGCCTATCCCAAAATTTGGGCTTAATATTTCACATTCTTTTGGTTATATCATATATAACTTTTTTATCACAGCGCTGCTCTTTTTGTATTTATTATGTTATGTGTGTATCTCACTTTTTAGCGGCTGCTCTTATGTTGATTTTTGATCACTGATTTGTCACCTTTTGACTGTTTTCAATTTTTGTTTTTTCAGTATGCCTGTATGCACTTATTCATTTATGGTATAGCGCGGTGATTTGCCTTTTTCTGTTACCTATTTTGATACCCCTACACCGCTGCTTTTGTTTGTTCACGCAATTTTGCTGTCACTTAACAATAGTTCCAATTAAGATGGACATTTTTGAATATAGGACCTCCAAGAAGGTTAATACTAGCGGGGTATTTGAACCCTATAAAAACGAAGAAGGGGACCTCAATGGCCTCTTCACCAGGTTAAAAAATCTCACCATCTCTGAAATTCATACTAAATGGGATGTCGCCTATCTAGAGACCTATGTCAAGTCTAACATGGTACCCCGTAGCCTGAGGTGGGAGGTTAGCCCCCAGAAAGGGGACATTCATCTTGAGGAATGGTATAAATATTTCAACGAGGCAGGTGTTGCTCTCCTTAGATTCCTCATTGAAAGGAAGATACAAAAACTGTCTAGATTAGATGAAGAGATCAAAACCCTTCGAGATAAAGTTATCCCTCTCCAGGATACACCTGAATACAAAGATAAATCACAAACTTTTTAAATTTACTAGAAAAGGAAGATAGGGAACAAACTTATAAGAAAAAGAAGAAATTCAACAGGGATCTGGCTGACTACCAGGGTGGGATTGTGTTCGAGTGGCAAAAGAAATTGACAGTCAATGGAGACAATTCCGCTACAGATAACAACACTATGGAAGTTTCTGCCTCCATTATTCCCAATGAGGTTAAGGGACCTATTTCCAACACTGTGCAAAGGACTAAAGATACCAATGCACGGGGCCCCTGCCAATCACCTCAGAGACAGTATAATTACAACAAGGGAGGACCACCACCACCCCCCTATTATCAATCAGGACCCCCACGACGTCACCCCAAATCCACCACTGAGAGCAGAGGTGGTCGGCATCAAAATGCCCCACATACTAATTCCAATTATTATTGGAATCCCCCCAATACACAATGGGAATCCAACCCCAATCGGGGTTGGGGTTCCTATGTCCCTTATGCGCCACAAGGTGTGGGACCCAACCCCAGACGGGGCCCCCCACCTCGTGTGGAGAACTACCCCACTGGGAGACCTGCAGGAGGTCCCCCTCCTCATATGAACTATTCTAACAACCATGAAGAAAGATATTCCCATATGACAGGAGGTCCAATGATCAATCCATCGGGTGGCTCCAATACTGATGATTATTTTGGGTATGGTGGTATTACCCAGAATCGTTTCTTCCCTCTACGTGACCTTGAGGGTCCCTCGGAAGGGGACACCAACCCATTGGGTTCCCCTCACCTAGCTGATGGAGGTACCCCTGGGCCATCGTCATATTATGCCAATGACAGGATGGGACCCCCTTATTATCCAGGTCCTTTGGGCCCTAACCCTCATGAGTGGGGTTTTCACAGGCCAGGCCAGGGTACCAAAAGACTGGCAGAACAAGGAGAGGGACCCGAGGGGGCAGACGCTCTAGAGCAAAAAAGAAAAAAGCTCTAGCTGGGACAGGGATTTTTAATTTAAGCACCGTGGCTCTTAGTCAGGAGGAAAAACTGGTGCTTGATAGGGGCCTAAAGTTTGCACCACCTAGGAAACTAAACAAGTTCGAAACCTATATGGATATTCACAAATTCATTCGTAAAATTAACATTAAGAGATACTTGCTTTCCAACCCCATTCAGGAGAGGAATGTGTTTTCCGATGACTACCAACATTCCGGATTGGCCAATGCCTCCTTATTCAATCCCCCAGGGGCTATGGCGCCCTCTGTTAAAGTTTTTAAGGAGGTGCTTTTGAGGGATCTAGACACAATGCCTATCAAAAAGGTTAAGTTCGATCGGGACCTTCACATTGGACTCGATTCTCTCTGTAACAACAAAGAGTTAGTTATTAGACCCGCGGATAAAGGGGGAGGGATTGTGGTTCTCAATAGAGGTGACTACCTCCAGGAAATGTTTAAGATCCTGGGTGATAGGGAGACCTATACTCCTTTGGATTCTGACCCCAAAATTCCTTATCTCAGGGAATTGAGGAAGTTGGTTGATTGGGGCTATACTCAAGGAATCCTTAATAAAAAAGAGAAGGCCTATCTGATACCTAAAGCCCCCCGGACCCCTGTGATATACTATCTGCCTAAAGTGCATAAACATCCTACCTGCCCCCCGGGACGTCCCATTGTAAGTGGGATTGACTCCCTCACGTCCCGGGTGGGCAGGTATATAGATTTTTTCCTGCAACCCCTGGTGAGCAAAATGCCTTCCCTCATTAGGGATTCTAAACATACCATTAACATACTGGCCAACTGTACTCCCACTCCCAACATGTGGATGGTGACGGCGGACGTTTCGTCCCTATACACTATTATTCCCCACGAGTTGGGTTTCTATGCGGTTGAGTATTATCTAAGAAGGGACTCCGGTTTGTACGATGAGCAAATCAATTTTATCCTGGTACTCCTAAGGTACGCCGCGTCCCATAATTACTTTTGGTTCAATAAATGTTTCTACCGACAGGACCGTGGAGTTGCGATGGGGGCTAAGTATGCCCCCAGTCTCGCAAACCTGTTTATGGCCCTGTGGGAGGAGGATGTCGTCCATGCTTGCCAGAGGCCCCAGCTAAAACTGTGGGCTAGGTACATTGACGACATCCTCCTCCTGTGGGATGGCGATCGCAGTGACCTTGACCTCCTTATGGAGGAACTTAATTCCAATAATAGTGGCATTGTGCTTAATTTTGAAGCCAGCCAGTCCAATATCCATTTTTTGGACCTCAATATTGATATACAAGGGGACCGGTTTGTAACCTCTACCTATTTTAAGATAACAGACCGCAATTCGTATATTCCTTTGAACAGCTGCCATCACAGCTCTTGGCTCCGGTCTGTTCCCAAGAGCCAATTTCTACGACTTAAACGGAATTGTACTGATAACTCACAGTTCTTGGAACAGACCGGAGTCTTGATGAACCGCTCTGTAGAAAAAGGGTATAATAGGGAATTTTTAACCCAAACCTTGGATGTCGTTAAGGGTATTGACAGGGAACAGTTATTAATACAAAAAGCACCCCCCAGAGAAAATCCTGTCACTCTCCCCTTTATCACCACCTACTCAATACAGCATAGTAATCTAAAAAGCCTACTCAATAAACATTGGCATCTATTGGGTAACGATCCGGTTCTGAGAACTGTCATTCCAGACAAACCACGAGTAATTTTTAAAGGGGCATCGTCACTTAGGAATAGATTGGCCCCTAATGTTCTTGATCCACCTACTAGAGGCATTCAGGGCCTTTTTGACAATTTGAAGGGGTACTATAAATGTGGCAGATGTCGTGTTTGCAGGCTTAATTCTGCGACATCCAGGCGAACTCAGAAATTCACCTCTAACAGTACCCACGAGGAACACGATATTAGGCCCTTCATCACCTGTACAACGGAGGGGGTCGTCTACCTACTGCAGTGCCCTTGCGGCCTACAATATGTGGGCAGGACTAGACGACCACTCTCCGTTCGTCTAAATGAACATATCACTAATATCCTGAATGGCTTTCCGAAACATTCTGTTTCTAAGCATTACTTGACCACACATAATAAAGACCCCTCCAAAACACTCTTTTTAGGAATCGATAGATATCGGCCTCATTGGAGGGGCAGCTCTTTGGTTAGGAGCATCTCAAAACTTGAGATGCTCTGGATACATAAAATCAAGTGCTATGCCCCCTATGGGCTTAATATTGACACTGACACCAATGCCTTTATCGATAATTCATGAGTAATAATTTAATTCTCAGAATTTCCGGTCTGTATACATTCCCCATCTTTCTAGAGTCCATGTATACTTCTGATGATTATCCCCTATACTCAAAGAATGGCCATTACCAGATATATATTGCTCCTGGGAGGGCAGATGCCTCATTGGGTAATTTAGATCTGCCAAATGAGGTATGTGCCCCATTATTATTTGCGTAGATTTGATATCTTAAGTTCGGGACTAGTAAAATGTCCAATGTAATTTATCTCGGTTTATCTTATACCTATGCCATGGTGTACTTATTGTTTCTTACATGTGGGAAGAAATCACCTTCCTTTCCCCTAGGATTAACCATCAAAAATGTCGTAACATAGTATGGGGTGCGTTTCGTCTCACGTGCCTCTTGGAATTTAACATAACTAAGAATGGCTCTGGGACGCCCCTGTACATCCAGGGAATGACTTCCTGGCCTTATGAGCCATTTCACGTGGCATACGGACTAAAGGGGTTATTCCTTTATCCCCCTTTATTCCCACTTATGGCCATACTGTTGAAGGACGCCACTTAATTACTAATTTTAACCTATTTTAATCTTATTAAATTTTTAATTTTACTAAATCCATTTTAATTCTGCTTTTCCCGTCAGTTAGGGATCAATCTATGTGATGTTAATTTACACCTAGGAATAAAAGTTGGTCCGCCTCTGTTTATATCGGAAACGGGCATAGGATGTTATGTACATTCCCACATCCAAGATGGCGTTTTTGTGCCATCCGCCCCTAATTGGTGGAACGCAAGGTGATTTCCGGTCCCGTCCTCAGTACGAGGTCTGGTTATGGTGTTTTACTATATTAATGCGACACGTCAGTGCGTCGCCCGTGCCCCAGACGACGTCAGAGTGTGACGAAACGTACGTCGGGCGTGCTGACGTGCTGCATCTACCGTCTACAGGACGGGCGTTCGCTTTCTAGCCGGCCGGCTCATATGTTTGTTGTTTACCCTTCCGAATGTAAGTGCAATTCTTTTGTTTTTAATAAAAAGTGAAAGCAGGATTACGCTATGTTGCTTTCCTTCTTCCTTTGGTATACCTCTCTTGAGGTTTATCCCTAGCCAGGGGTCACATCTCCACATAGAGTGATAATTGGAAGAACAGCGGGCTTAATCCAAACTAAGGTGGCGTGTTTCTCCTTGATGGTTCCACCCTGAAAGGCCCCGACCGGGTTAAGGTCGCATGCTCTTCCAAGCTTGCCGTTTGGTAAGCGCGCATTTTAACAACATCACAGTGGTGCGGTGAAGGACTTATTGATTTCCACCTATCTACGTTTCCTTTTATTCACCATCTATGATTGATTTTAGATAGGACGGTTCACCTTGTTTATGCACCTTTATGAACTTGGAGCCTATCCCAAAATTTGGGCTTAATATTTCACATTCTTTTGGTTATATCATATATAACTTTTTTATCACAGCGCTGCTCTTTTTGTATTTATTAGCAAATGGGCATTGTTGACCCTCTTTTCCACTTACAGTAGCTGCGCATTTCTCACCCTAGGCTTGTACTCGAGTCAATAGGTTTTCCCAGTTTTTTGTGGTAAAATTGGGTACCTCTGCTTATATTTGGGTCGCCTTATACTCGAGTATATACGGTATTAATTCTGTGATTGAACCTTTTCAAGGTGGGGGGGATGCAGCGATGGAGGGCTGGTTCCCCTTTGGCACCCATAAGCCATCTTATGCGGCAAAAGCGTTCTCTTCTCACTCTTATTTTGCCAAATTTATCCATGAAGACTGGGAGTGTCCAAAGTGCCCTTTGTGCTTCTGAAAACGCTTGCTGTGAGGTACCCCTTTGAGGAGTCCTTCCTTCAGGAGTGGACTGTTCCATCAGTAGTGGACCCCCCCTGTCTATAGGCTGCTCAAGGCAACCACGATTCCAATAGAGGAATCTCTGGCGTCTAAAGAGCCAGCTGACATCTAGAGGAGGAGCAGAATCCCCCTGCCTTTGCTGCATTTGGTGGACCTGTTGGTCTAGGTGCTGCAGTTTGTCTGCTATGCCTCTTGACTGCAGTTCCCCCCGGTTGCTAAGCTCTCTGTTGCCGCAGTGGTGCTTAGACATGTATTGTGGGGGGCTACCCTGGATGACATCATTATGCGTCTTGATTTTTGTCCGGTTACAAGATGGTTTTCTGGCCTTGTTCCCCAAAAAGTTTTTTTGCTTCCAATGTGCGTCTGTCGCCGGACCGTTTGCTGTTCTTCTCATGGGGCTGTGCAAGCCCTGTTGCTTCAGAGTGTGATTGTCCCGGTTACCATGTCGGGAACAGTTTCAGGGGTTTTATTCAAACCTGTTCACAGTCCAAAAGATGGAGGGCATGGTACGTCCAGTTCTGGACCTCAAGGCCCTGACCTGCCTTGTGTGGGTACAGAATTTCAGGATGGAGTCCGTCCGCATGGGGGGTGGCTACCCTTCATCATGGGGACTTTCTGGCTTCTATCGACATCACGAATGCTTACTTACGCATTCCATTATGTGCCCGATTCCAGCACTTCCTCCGTTTTTGCTGTGGGTGCTGAGCATTATCAGTGGGTGGTGTTGCCTTTTGGTCTTGCCACCACTCCTCGGGTGTTCACGAGGTGTTGGCCCCGGATCTGGCGTGGTTACGTCAGTGTGGGTTTGAAGTCCTGGGCTGCAAGGACGATCTTCTGCGAGTCCTCGACTACCCCGAGGGGCAACGTAGCTCCTATACAGACTTTGACAGATTCAGTTGGCTTCTTTACTATTTTGAAGTCTGCTTTGGACTTTTCCACAACATTGGATTATCTGAGCCTGACCTGGGCTTCAGCTCTGGCCAGAGTGCTTCTTCCTCTGGACAAACTCCAGATGTTGCATGCTGCGTTTTTCATTTACTGCTGTCCAGCAGGTGGGCCTCCCTGTGGACCTGCATGTGGGTGTTGGGTCTGATGATCCCTACCTTTTTTTTGAGGCGATTCCATTTGCATAGTTCCATACAAGCTCCCTTCAGGGAGATCCTGGCATAATGGGACAAGTGCCCGAGGTCTCTGGACAATCTGATTCGGCTGAGCCAGGAAACTAGAGGTTCCCTGGTCTGGTGGCTTCGCTCTCCGGCCTATTCTATCGGGGATCGGGTTTCTCCTTTCCCTGTTAGGCACATTCTTCTCGGGCGCTTAGTGCTTCTTGGGCTTTCTGTCATCAAGCGTCCGTTGCGCAAGTTTGCAAGGCGGCCACTGGTCGTCTGTGTACACTTTCACAACATTCTATGAAGTGGATGTGTTGGCATCTGCGGATGCCTCTTTTGGCAGCAAGGTTTTGCCGGCTACTTTTTAGAGCAGTGATTCTCAACATCTCTAGTGCCATGACCCCTTGATAAAATTTCCCAAGTTGAGGGGACCCCTAACCGTAAATTATTTTCATAGCGTGGGTTGTCAGCACCCAAGGCAAGACAAGTAATTTGTGCCCCTAACTCATGGACGTTTAGCACTCCGAGTCCCTGCCAATCAGTATAGTATTAAAGCCCCTTATGGTACATTTTAGGATATACCACTCTTTCTCTTTGTTCTCCTTTCTTTCCCTTTTATCTCCTTCTATCCTAGATTCTTGTTTCCCCCCCCCCCCCATCCCTCTTTCTAGCCGTCTTTCTTGTTCTTTCTCCTATTCTTTCTCTCCCTTTTTTTTCTTTGTTCCTCCTGCTCGTTTCCCTCTCCCTTCCATGTATTCTGCATTTTTATTCCTTCTCTTACTCCTTGTGGGGGGGGGGGGGGGGGGGTGGGATGAGTGGATGTGCTGGCGGGGAATTCTGATCAGCCAACTTAGGTGCTCTTCATCTGAGAACTGTAGTGGGGACTTTTAATGGCAACTATTATCACAGGTAGTGTTACTCACTGTGTCTCTGACTTTGTGGTGCCTCGCAGTAGTGACACCTATGCCGAAATTAGGAGATAGGGTCTCCTCCAGCCCCTCCCACTTCACATTCCTCACCAGTCAGCTGACCTCTAGTCTCTGCCCCCCAGCCATGTCATGACCTGAATGGGCGGTTGCGAAGAGGCTGAGTGGGCGGGCGCGGGTTCCAGGGACAGCCCTGCGGGGTGGCTGCAAAAAGGCTGGGAGAGTGGTGCGGGCTTCAGGAACAGCCATGGATTTGGTGACCCCTGGCAAATCATCATTCGACCCCCAAGTTGAGAACCACTGGTTTAGAGGGTCTATTCCCTCTTGAAGGGGTATTGTTCAGGTTGGGCTCCAGTTTGTTCTGTGTTTTGAGCTCCTGTTACCTTGCTGGCTCTTGTGTTAGCCTTGGGATTTTTTGGTTTCTCACCCCTCATGTTTGACACTGCTTTGAGATGTCCCTATGGTTCTGAATAATGAAGTGATGCGTCTGTCAATGAACGAAAGAATAAATGGGATTTTTGACTTGCCGTAAAAAATCAATTTCTCTGTTCATTGGCAGACACAGCACCCATTCCTCTAAGGAGTTTTAATACTTCTGGCACTGCTTGTTACTAAACTGAAGGCCTATAGCAGAGAGGGGTGTATACCACCTAGGACTGCCCATAGGCATAGCCAAGTCTTTTTTTTTCTGCCTAGTGCCCTACTCCTGTAGGGGGCGGTATAACCCTATGGTTCTGAATAGTGGAGTGCTGTGTCTGTCAATGAACTCAGAGTAATGGATTTTACGGTAAGTCAAAAATCCCATTATTCCTCCCATGTATGGGGGAAAGGAGGCCTGACAATACCGAATATTCTTCCCATGTATAGGGGAAAGAGGAGACATGACATACCGAATATTCTTCCCATGTATAGGCGAAGGAGGAGACCTGACATACCTCCCATGTATAGGGGCAGAGTGGACTTGGCATAATGTGAAGTATAGTGCTGGTAGGGGGTTTGTCCTATAGACATTTATGGAAGACAAAGTGCACTTGATGTCTGGGGAACAGTAGAACATTTTGTGTAAAAGGAGAGCTTGGCTCTGGAACCTTCTCTTAGGCCCCTTTCACACTGGGGCGGTGGGGGCGTCGGCGGTACAACAGCGCTATTTTTAGCGCTGCTGTACCGTCGTTATTGAATCGGTGTTCGGCCGCTAGCGGTGCGGTTTTACCCCCCGCTGGCGGCCGAAAAAGGGTTAAAATCCCTCGTACAGCGCGGCTATAGCCGCGGTGTTGCCGCGGTATAGCCGCGCTGTCCCATTGATTTCAATGGGCAGGAGCGGGGAAAGAGCGGTGAATACACCGCTCCTTCCCCGCTCCAAAAAAGCGGTTTGCAGGACTTCCTGCCTGCGCACCGCTTCAGTGTGAAAGCCCTCGGGCTTTCACACTGAACAAACAGCGGAGGCTGTTTAGGGGTGGTTTTCAGGCGGTATTTTTAGCGCAATACCGCCTGAAAACCGCTCCAGTGTGAAAGGGGCCTAAATGTTAGACAGAGAAGACTTGAAAATAACTGAACACAGGTTATAAAGATGCAATAGTATATTAAGTAAACCTGGGAATGTGTGAGAGAAAATTGGTAAGTGGAGGACAGCGAAACTCCGGATTTGGAGGTTTGCTATATCTGCCACTGTATGCGGTCATAGAAGGAGCCTTGTGAATGGACATGGCAGGATGTCTGCATTGTGGTATATGAGGTGTTGAAGGACAACATGTTCGAAGGTGAAGAAATGACTGTCTTTAATGTGTCTGTAGATCAGGGGTCTCAAGCTGGCGGCCCTCCAGCTGTTGTGAAACTACAAGTCCCATGAGGCATTGCAAGGCTGACCGTTACAAGCAAGACTCCTTCAGGCAGAGGCATGATTGGACTTGTAGTTCCCACAACAGCTGGAGGGCCACCGATTTGAGACACCCCTGCTGTAGAGGGTCAGACCGCTTAACTTGTATATAGGAAGGAAAAAGTGAGAGCAGTTGGGGAGATTGGGGAGTGCAGAGAGGCATGTGGAAAGTGGGGCTTTGACCTCTGTGTGTAGGATGGATGGTGGAGCCCAGCTATGAATGACGGTGAGCTCCTATATTTGGTGTATGGAGGGTAGGCAGGACCTGCTATACAAATGTTTGCTTGTTTTGTGGAAGACCTGAAATCAATGTGCTGAGAAGGATGGATCTGATTTAAAGTGTAGATAAATGTTTAGGGATGTAAAGAGCTATGGTTGCTGGTGTGGAGACATGGGGGGGGGGGGTTGACTAAGCCTGCAGCATTCAAAGTTTGGTGCAGCTCTGCACAAAAACCAATCAGTTTCCAGGTTTTCTTGTCAAAGTTTAAAGCGGTAGTAAACCACTGTGGGTTTTTTTTTTTGCCCCTGGAATCTGCAAGGTAAAGCCATCATGTGCTAGCATGTCTCGTATACTAGCACTCTATGAAACTTACCTTAGCCTTCTAGTGACGAGTTGTCACCGCTGACCAGGCTTCCATCTTCACCTGTCTTCCTTCCGGGTTCGTGGACGCTGGCTGTGTGGGAGTCCAGAGCTGCGATGTCACTGCACAGGACTCTGAAGGGACAACCCGGGTGGCCGTTCCTTCAGAGCGCATGCCCCGGTGACCTAACCGACAGCATGTACAGTAATTATCTCCTAAATGGCGCACGTTTAGAAGATATTTACAGTACCTATACTCGGGGTGAATTTGTTTTAAATCACTAGTAAAAAGGCTCGATTTAAATCCACTTGATTTAAAGTGTTTGTAAACCCTTTACAACCACTTTAAACTACAGGCAAGCCTATAATTAGGCTTACATGCAGCTGCACTGGATATCTCCTAAACCCGTACGGTTTAGGAGATATCCCTGTATTTGCACGTGCCGACGTCATCGGCACATGCGCACTTGGGCCAACTGAAGCAATGGCATGTACGTGCCGTTGCTTCAATTGTACTGTGCCGTTCCCGCGCATGCGCGGGAGTGACGTATTCACGGCTCCGGTCAATCACAGCGCCGGAGCCGCAATACCCAGAAGTAACCCCCGGGAGAGCCGGTCGTAGGGGGAGACGAGGACGGCTGATACTAGCTCAATATGCTTTTTTTTTTTTTTTTTTTTTTTTTTTTTTTGTACCCGGGTTTACAACCACTTTAAATCATCATTTTTAATGAGCAACTGTCATCTCTGTCCCGCAGCGGCTGCTCCTCTGACCCGCTATTGATTCACCGACAGTCCCAATGGGACGGCTGGTGAAGTGGCGGTGGCGCAACAAGGTGAGGGACATGGTGGCAGCAGGTGAGTGGATGTCCGCTAACAGGCGCTGCCATGATGGATCTGAAATGACAGGTGCTCTTTAAATGTAAGGACTCATTCTTGCTTGTAGTTAGAATCTTTAATATTTGCAAACAAAATGAAGTTTTCCTATTTAGAATAATAAGCTGTCAGGTTAGTAAAACAGCGATATCACAACTGATTCAATCATATAGTTTGTAGTGTACATAGATTTGCAAAACAATGGAATAAAGGAATATTTCTGAACTTTGTTTTATCTCATGGTTACTTTGACATTGTATGAATGCGTTCTGAATACCCCCAGGTAGCCATATTGCATTTTACAGAAAATTTTAGCGCTGCAGTTTTTGAAAAGGAAATGTATTTTTATTAACATTAAGTTACAATATGACTTGTCGCAAGTGTGTGATTTTCAGGTTGAACAAGGGGCCTTTGGAATTGTTCCTCTGATTTCTGTCTTAACATGAAACCGTGTTAGAGGGGATCTCTCCAAAGGAGGGAAATCTCTTCTCTTGGGTGTCACTGAGACAAGTGTTTTGCATTTGAAGAATTCCCCTCTATTGTTCTGGTAAAAATAAATACAATTTTAGATTTTCCTATCACTTTGTCTCAGTGGAAATGGTCACTCACTAGGGCAAACAGAGAGAATCTCCCCGGTGTTAAATCAGCAAGCATAAAAATCTGAGATGGATTTTAATCCTTCTCTAAATGAAAAACTGAAAACACTTCAGACCATTGTTTATGTACCTACCTCTCCAATTCTTTTGCCCTCTTTTCTAAAGACAAATAATTTATATGGAAATGTTCCTTCCACTGACGCCAATGACGGAGCAGTGTTCCTTCCACTGACGCCAATGACGGAGCAGTGTTCCTTCCACTGACGCCAATGACGGAGCAGTGTTCCTTCCACTGACGCCACTGACGGAGCAGTGTTCCTTCCACTGACGCCACTGACGGAGCAGTGTTCCTTCCACTGACGCCACTGACGGAGCAGTGTTCCTTCCACTGACGCCACTGACGGAGCAGTGTTCCTTCCACTGACGCCACTGACGGAGCAGTGTTCCTTCCACTGACGCCACTGACGGAGCAGTGTTCCTTCCACTGACGCCACTGACGGAGCAGTGTTCCTTCCACTGACGCCACTGACGGAGCAGTGTTCCTTCCACTGACGCCACTGACGGAGCAGTGTTCCTTCCACTGACGCCACTGACGGAGCAGTGTTCCTTCCACTGACGCCACTGACGGAGCAGTGTTCCTTCCACTGACGCCACTGACGGAGCAGTGTTCCTTCCACTGACGCCACTGACGGAGCAGTGTTCCTTCCACTGACGCCACTGACGGAGCAGTGTTCCTTCCACTGACGCCACTGACGGAGCAGTGTTCCTTCCACTGACGCCACTGACGGAGCAGTGTTCCTTCCACTGACGCCACTGACGGAGCAGTGTTCCTTCCACTGACGCCACTGACGGAGCAGTGTTCCTGCCACTGACGCCACTGACGGAGCAGTGTTCCTGCCACTGACGCCACTGACGGAGCAGTGTTCCTGCCACTGACGCCACTGACGGAGCAGTGTTCCTGCCACTGACGGAGCAGTGTTCCTGCCACTGACGCCAACTACGTAATTTGTTTACTCCCACTGATTACTAAGCCTATGGAATTGTTTACTGCCTATCAAATTTTAGGGGGGACTGGACTGTGGCCAGTGAGAGTAAACTGGCCCTTTTGTTTCGAAAGTGTGAAGACCCCTGCTCTACAGGAGAACAGTTAAAAAAAAAAAAAAAATCCACTAAACAGACTGGAGGCCAGTGAGTCCTTGTGTAGTGCCACATTTAGCACATTGGGGACCTTGTTCTCTCGGTTTTTGTTGTCCGCGTGGTGGTTCATTGTTGGCATGTATTTCTTAGCATCTTGTATTAGCTTGATTGATTTTCAGCTGGGGTATCAAAAACACGGTGTTGCGATAGTATCCACCTTTTCAGTCTTCAGACCTGGTTTGGTTTTCGTAAGGTGCTGCATGTGAAGCTTCTGCTTCATTGTAGACTTGTGTAAACTGTATGAGTCTACCTTTTATTTCAGAGTAGTTTCTACAGTTTTATTTTTTTATTTTTTATTTTTTTTCCTGAAGCTGGTCTTTGAGTTCATTTTGTTTTTCTTCTTGGTATCTATCCTTGCACAAATATTCAAGAGGAGAAGGTTGAAGAAGTTACTTCTCTGCTGACTTCTTGCTAGATGGAAGGAGCCCCTGATACCTTTTAGTGAGTCAGGTGAAGAAGTTTGACCAATGAGCATATGCATTTGTTGCAAGCTTTTAACAGTTTAGATCCACCCTCCCCCCCCCCCCACACCTCAATTCTTACGATTCACTTGTCCTCCGCTTGGAGTATATGGGTCTCTACAGTCCTAACTGTAGTTCTTTTTCTGCAGGGTAAGCTTCTGACCAATTCTCATGTTCACAATCTGCCGTCCAGAAGCTGTACACCTTTTTGTTTTGCTTCTGAAGTTTGGACGTAACGCCCTGGATGCAGTTTCAAATGGCCAATATGTATTGCGGCAACTCAGCAATCTGACTGTGTGGGAACAGACACAATCTCGGGGTCTTATGTTTAGGGACCAGGTTATGTCTGGCCCAGGTGGGAATACTTTCTTCCATTGGTCTGATAGTTTTTTCACATGTCAGCTGTTCTGGCACCTGGTCAATGCTGGAAACTTGTTCTGTTCAATTCTCCCTGGATTTGATTGGGTAATCCCTTCAATGCAGGACTTTCTCACTATGGAACATCCGAGCAGGTGTCGTTTGGGCTATGCCACCACTGTCTTATGTCAACCATGCTTCTTTCAGGCATTGAGATGGTCAGGCAGATGTTCTCAGTTGATAGTGTCAGGACAGTTCTTCACCCTGAAGGGTTCTAGTCTAGACCTTTTGTCTCAGGTAAGGTGTGCCAGACTTGAACGCCTGGACTTGGACGCCTGGCTTCCAGGTTCAACCACAAACTGACCAAGCTTGTCTCCTGGTCTAGGCAACCACTAGTTGCAGTGGATACACTGGTGACTATGTGTGATCTGTTTAGCCTGATCTACTCCTTTTTCTTCTCTTTGCCTGCTCTATGGGATTGAGATGGAGCGTGTTCCGGTAATTAACATTACACTGAACTGGCCTGGGTGGACAAGTACTTGGGCCTCTTTAGGCTCCTGGCAGACTCTGTGGGCCCTTCCTTATTTTCTGCATCTTCATTTTCAAGGGCTGTTTTTTTTATTTGGGGGTTTTTCCACCCTGCTTCACAACCCCTGGCATTATTGGCCTGGCTGTGGATAGTCCTGATTCCTGTTATCCATGAGTTTTTGTAAGCTTTGTATTTGGCTCCTAGCATAGGTTATGATTGACAGCAGCGGGAGTCAATAGCTCCTGCTGCTATCAATCTGTCTGAGAGCCAGCGGCTGGAGCAGCTGGGCTCGTGCACAGCGCTGGAACAAATTGGTTCAGGTTAGAAAAAGGGGGGGGGGGGGGCCTGCGGCAAAGGTTTTTCACCTTATGCATTAAAGCGGGGTTCCACTCAAATTTTTAACTTAATCTTACTAGGGCTGCAACTAACGATTATTTTCATAATCGATTAGTTGGTCGATTATTGTTTCGATTAATCGGTTAATAACCTTAAAAAATGTGTGGTGTATAATTTTAGTTAATATGTAAAGTTTAAAAAAAAAAAAAAAAGCAATTTATTCTTAAATATCTCTATGCAGTGGTAAATATAAACAACCAACTATATGGTTAGGGAGAAAAATATTGAATCCACTCTGAGAATAACAGACAGAAGAGATATACTGTATATACATTATTAGAGGAGATATACTGTATATACTATTAGAAGAGAAATACAGTTTTTTGGCTAATTTGTTGTTGGTCAGATTAAAAAATACAAATTGCTGCAAAAACGCATTACATGCTTTTCTGCAGCTTCTCCATTGAAGTATATTGAACCAAAAAAGCACAGTTTTGCGTTAAAAAAAAAAAAAAGTCCTTGACCCTTTCCAAATACGCAGCGGCTGAAAAAAAGCATAGATGTGAACGTGTCCCATAGAAAACCATGTTAAATGAACTGTAGTGTGTTTCTGAAAAAAGCACCAAAAAACACAAAGATGTGAACCAGGTCTAAGACGTTTAGTAAAATAATGGGGTTAAAAAAAACTAAAATGAGCCCTTTATAGTACAAAAAAAGCAAATAATTGCTACTGTAAGGGGTTAATTTTTTTTACTGTAGAACTGTGAAAGTAATATTTACAGTAGCGATTATTTGCTCTTTTTTGTACTATAAAGGGCTAATTTTATTATTTTTAACCCCATTATGTTACTGGCCGATTAATCGATTATGAAAATAGTAATCGATTTCATAATCGATTAGTTGTCGATTAATCGATTAGTTGTTTCAGCCCTAAATCTTACCCCCTTCAGTTAATTGCATAGATGTTCAAATGCCGCACAAAATTTTTTTTTATCGCTGTAATTACCTTTATATTGTACTTTATTGTGGCACTTCCTGTCTCTCCTCCCATGGGAGTAGGCGTGTTTTATTGCCTTTCCCCGGCGCCGCACTGTCTCCTGGGAGCTTAGTGTCAGGCTTCCCAAGATTCAGTGCGGGAACAATGATCATGCGTGTGAACGAGCTGTGAATGAACAGCATTCACCGCATCCAGGAAATCAGTGCTTGTGGCCTTCACATGCCCACAAGCAAGATGGAAACAGCCAGCTACACATTTTTTAAGCTATTCTTCAGTACGAAAACAGGCAGAGGTGGAAATATTACACCCAAACTGTGCGTATTATTTTGGGGTTAGCAAAGTGTCTCAATGACCTAAAAAAAAAAAAAAAAATGAAAAAAAAAAAAAAGATTGGTCGCCGGACTCCCGCTTTAACCACTTAAGGACCAGGCCTATTTTTTTTATACTTTAGACACCCTATAGCAGTGGTCATCAACCCTGTCCTCAGGGCCCAGTAACAGGCCAGGTTTTATGTATTACCTTGGGGAGATGCAGACTAGAATACTGCAATCACTGAGCAGCAAATTATATCACCTGTGATGTATTTCAGTTATCTTGCAAACCTGGCCTGTTAGTGGGCCTTGAGGACAGGGTTGATGACCACTGCCCTAGAGCAAGGGTCTTCAAACTACGGCCCTCCAGTTGTTCAGGAACTACAATTCCCATCATGCCTAGCCATGTCTGTGAATGTCAGAGTTTTACAATGCCTCATGGGATGTGTAGTTCCGCAACAGCTGGAGGGCCGTAGTTTGAGGATCCCTGCCCTAGAGAAAATCTTTATATATTTTTTTTTTTAAAGTCAGCAGCTGCAAATACTGCAGCTGCTGACTTTTAAAATAAGGACACTTGCCTGTCCAGGGCGCCCACGAATGTCGGCACCCGAAGCCGATCTGGCTCTCAGGTGCTGCCGCCGCCATCTTCGGTAAGGGAATCAGGAAGTAGAGGCTTGCGGCTTCACTTCCTGGTTCCCTACTTGTGCACGCACCCTGCATGATCCCGCTGGTCCCTGCTGTCTCCTGGGACCTGTGTGTCTCCCAGAAGACAGCGGGGGGGGGGGGGGGGGCGTTACGGAGAAGGCGTTGGAAGTGGCGTAGATACCCGCGGGTGGCTCGGTGGGTATCTATGCCCAGAAGTGGGAGCAAAATACCTGCAAGGTGCTAAATGTGACACCGGAGGGGGGGGGGGGGGGGACCGGAAAAGCGGAAGTTCCATTTTTGGGTGCTTTAAAGTGGACCACTCGCCGTTGAGGAAAATCCCGGGGTGTTGGCAGCTATCTGCTGCTATAACACCGGTAGTTACCGCAAAGTAGCAACGTAAATTCACGGTGGCCGGTCCGGAAGTGGTTAAGGTGAAAAACTTTGCAATCCCTTTTAATTGTATAGTGTAGGGGCACACATCGGATATTCATGTACTCTGGGTTATAGGCTGCCACCATTAGGCGACTGGAGAACAGCAAACTCTTCCAAGAATGAATGTGTCCCTCTAGTAATAATCCTATTTTCTTTCTGCCTGATATACATACACCAAACAAAAAAAAAATATTCAGGTGGGGGGAGGTTCCTGAGGCTGTAGATACAAAGAATGATCAATAATAGGGTTTCTGTACGGGTATTTGTCGTCTGGGCTGTTGTATGGCTGTCTCTACAGAATGCAGTGTGTATTTGCCTAGCCCTAATTCCTGGATAATTGCCTGTGTATAGGCAGCTTTACAGACATGTTTGGTTAGGCCAAACAAGTGCAGACTTGACTTTTTCAATTTTGTGTAGAAGTCAGTGGATTGAGATGTCCACTAGGACCTTTTTTATTTGGGGGGTGGGGGGGAGAGAGAATCTGTGATGGTTCACAGATCAACCTGCCCGAAGTATTACTCCTGTGAGGCTTGTCTTACTGGTGGAGTCCTAAGAAATAAAGCAAAGCTTTGTGGCACATCAGAAGCAATGTGCCTGCTGATGCATACTCATTTACCGACACTGCTCCCCCTGGTGGCACCCATCACCCTGTCAGGAGGGTATGGGAATGGTGGGATAATATATGCTTGCTCAGAAGCATTTGAGCAGCTCAGATTGGTTTTTTTTATATCTGGCACCTGAATATCTAGAGCTAAAAGTGTTGCACAGCTTTAGAAAACTGTCAGCCCAAATGGACAAAGGTTGCATGTGAAATGAGTCTGGCCATTTTAAAGGGATTTTAATGCAATTACTTCTGTCCAGCATGTTTTGTGTACATAAGGGGATTCAGATAACCTATTTCTATTGATAATGGCGGGAAAGGCTAAACAAAACAAAATGGCAATTGGATTTCTAAGCAGGTTTTGGCTACTTGCCTCTTAAAATTTCAGCAACCTAGTCATGGGGGTTGGGCTATAGATGGCGTGATAACATATCATTTTCCCAATTTTGAGATGGTAATTGCTCATTTCCTAGTAGATAAAAACTGGGGGGGGGGGGGGGGGGCACTGATTTATGGCACAGAATGATTTTCCATATAGGATATATGTATAGGAAAGCATCGGTCTACGGGGGGGGGGGGGGGGCGCGTCTCAAGACTCTCATTCACTCTGTGCAGTTCTTTGGATTTGAATAGATGTCTCCTTGCTTATTATTTTTGATGCGTTTCCCCCCCCCCCCCCTATTTCTCACCCACTTCATGACCAAGGCGTTTTTTTTTTTTTTTTTGCTATTCGGCACTGCGCTACCAGTGTTAATTTCGTCGACCTAAAACATTTTAGTCAACTAAATGAATACTATTTTAGTCGACTAAATGAATACTATTTGTCGACTAAAATACGACTAAAACAATTGAGATGACTAAAATACGACTAAAACAATTGAGATGACTAAAATACGACTAAAGCGACATTTTAGTCAAAAGTCTAAAATGGGACTAAAACTAAAATGCAATTTTAGTCAAAAGACTAAGACTAAAACTAAATTGAAATTTGACTTAGAAATGAACACCAGTCTGTAGTGCATGTTCATACCGCAATACCATAAATAATAACATACGAGATTTTTCACTCCAGCAGTATATAATGAGTTTGGAAATTGTAGAGAAATGTGAACTAATGCATTACAATTTAATTGCACCCATTAGATTTCAGACGACTAAAATTAGTTTTAGTTGACTAAAATGTCCTTGAGATTTAGTCGACTAATTACGTCTAAAACTATTGCAGAGGACTAAAATGGGACTAAAACTAAAATGCCATTTTAGTCCCAAGACTAAAACTAAATTGAAATTTGCTGCCAAAATTAACACTGCTACTCTAACTGGAAATTGCGCGGTCATGCAACACTACGCGAATTACATTTTTATATCCTTTTTTTTCCACACAAACCGCTTTCTTTTGGCGTTTTTTTTTTTTTTTTTTGATCACCACTGTTTTTTTTTTTATTTGTTATATATAAACTGAAGATTTTGAAGGAAAAACAATATTTTCTACTTGGCTTTAAAACCTATCCAATAAAATCAAATTTCTTTAACAATTTAGTCCAAAATGTATTCTGCTGCATGTCTTTGGCAAAAACCCAACTGCGTTTTTGGGGGTCACTAGTATAGTTCTGATCGTGATGAAGATACTGATCTGTACACACACTATACTAGTAATGGTGGTGATTAGCGGCTTGGCGTGATAGCGTTGCGGGCAATCTGGCACTAACGGATGCGAGGGACTCTGTCACTGATGTCGCTAGTGACTAATACAGTGATTGGTGATAATACTGTACTGATGGGTTAAAGTGTTACCAAATCCACAACAGTAAAATCAGTCTGTATATACAGTAAAGCATGTTTGTTATACTCACTGTGGAACCTAAAGGGTTAAATCCTCCGCATTGTGGTAAAAGGCTGTTTGATCCTGTCTTCTCTGAGCCTCTCTTCCACTGTCCCCTAATAGTCTCCTGATAGAACGGAGCCTTGGGGGCAAGCTGCACGTGCTCAGTTTGGTGTGTATTGGTAGAGTTGTGTTGTGTGTGTTTTTTTGTTTTTTTTTGGAGAGTGCATGTGATCAACACAGGGTCAATCAGCACTGTCCAGACAGAGGGTCAGGGGTCCTGCAGCCTCATAGGACAATTGGGGGAGAATGAAAACTCCTCCCACCAGCTTTAAACAGTGCTCAGCTGGATACTGATGGAAGTCACAAGACTGCTATATACTGCTGATGATAAAAGGTTTTTTAGCACTTTTTTATATTTAATAAATAATTGCATGTCCATGTTCTGTGTACTGTGGGAGACCAGATATAGTGAATACAGGGTTCTGGGTTTAGTAACACTTTAACTGTGTAGGGCAGGGGTCTCAAACTGGCGGCCCTCCAGCTGTTGCAAAACTACAAGTCCCATGAGGCATTGCAAGGCTGATAGTTACTGGCATGGCTCCCTCAGGCAGAGGAATGATGGGACTTGTAGTTTCGCAACAGCTGGAGGGCTGCAAGTTTGAGACCCCTGGTGTAGGGCAATCAAGGGGTTAAATGCCTAACAAGTGTATATGTGCTGCTTGTTCTCACACAGAATCTGTCTGGCTTCTCACCCTGAACAAACAAGAGCTCAGGGAGGAAGAAACTGTCCAGATCCCTGTGTGTTCTGTTTACAAACACAGAGGTCTGTGCTGTGATTGGCCACAGCCGGTCAGCAGGTATTAAAATTATTTACAAAATGTATTTTCTGTAACCTGCTGACAGGCTTGTGCTGTGGCTAATCCACGGCACGAAAAATAGAGATAGGCCGAAAATTTCGGCCTTTCGGCTGAAAATGGTGTTATCGGCATTCAGCCAGTAATGGCACTCAAAACGCATGCGAATTTGCCGCAATTTTACTGTGCGTATGATGTGTTTTTCATAGGTCATGTGACTTAGAAAACCGCATCAAGATCGTAACACGGGTGCGTTACTGATGCGTTCTTGCTGCGTTTTCAATGCATTTCAACTGGGAGGTGCCGTGTGTTTTTTTGTTTTTGTTTTGTTTTTTTTTTTTTTGTTTTTTCAAATATAAAGTTTATTAACCTCCAAACATGGGCGGAGAACCCACCGATACAAGCAATTATACAGAGAGAGAAAAAAAAAAAAAAGCCATATTACAATTGTGTTATATAGAAGAAAAATATGCATTTCGAGCATCAATTATGTTTACAAAACTTAAAGTACATAATCAGATGGCTTGGCTACCGTTAAGGTACATTCTATAATAATTCACAGCTCGTATTGGGCTTAAAGTCATCTATGTATGGTGGTCCGCCCCCAATTTCCACTTTACTCTAAAAAGAAACTAAAGTATCCGAAGGGTAGCAAGAAGATGTAGAAAGAGAGAAGAAGGAAAGGTGTGTAAGTGGGGGTGGAGTGGGGAGGGGAGAGGACAAGGGAAAGAAGGGGGGAAGGGGGGGGGGAAGGGAGGGGGGGGGGGAGACATGACGGTAGATAGGTCCAATCATTAAGTCCGGCCAAGAAGACGAGGTTCACCTATTCAGCTCAAGAGTCGTTGACCTTCATCCGAGAATATGAACATATTCCAATTGTCCCATGTCTGTTTAAACGTCTCTTGTTTATGTTGTTCTGTCAAAATCAAGTCCTCCATCCTCTTAATTTCCTCTACTCTTTGGAGCCATAGTTTTATAGGGGGAGGGAGGGTTTGCTTCCAGAAAATGGGGATGCATCCCTTCGCTGCATTAAGTAGATGTCGCACAAGTGATTTGTTTTGTTTTGTTTTGTTTTGTTTTGTTTTGTTTTGTTTTGTTTTGTTTTGTTTTGTTTTGTTTTGTTTTGTTTTGTTTTGTTTTTTTGTTTTTTTTTTTTCTTCTGACCATAAATGCAGTAAGCAGGATTTTTAACACCACAATGGAAGCGCAATCAAAGGGATGCATTTTTCTTGCGCTAAAGGTGCCGATAATGGCCGATGATTGATTCATTTAAATTGATATAGATTAAAAAGTCGAATATGATACAATTTTTTGTATGTATGTGCGTTACATATAATATACAATATATTTTTTTTATATATAAAATTGTATTATATTCGACTTTTTTAATCGCTATCAATTTAAATGAATATGCATTAATCAGTCATTATTGGCACCTTTTAGCACTAATATAAAAATATATATTTATGTTTATAATTATATTATTTTTTATTTTATTTTTCTGTCGTTTTTCGATTTCGGAACCCAAATTTCCATTTGGTGCACCTCCTAGTGAAAAATGGATATAGTCCATTGCTGACCTTTTTGAATATGGTAGCCATCTGGTTGTCAGGCTGACACCGGGACTTCAGTACTCTCTCTGAATTGCTAACTTGGCTCAAGTGCAGACCAAGAAGGTCAAAACTTATTTGCAGTATTTTTCCAGCTGTGTACTCGGTGTGTGTTTTTCCCCACATATGGGGAAGAGAAGGGACTAGATCCTTACACTCCTCTCTGTGCCAAGGATTGACAGACTCAGGTGGCAGAGCTTCTCACATGGTGTCGGTTGTTATTGGCTTTTTTAAACCTAAAGTGGACCTGACTCAATGGAAACATCTAGAAGTATATTGTCTCTAAACATATTATAAAAACTCTTTTTTTTTTGTTTTGAATTCTCTCTGAAATATAAAATACTTCCTGTTGCCACATCCTCATAGCTGTAGATCTGCAGTGTGAGGTCACTGAAGGCTCTCCTGCCTCTGACTGCTAGTCTCTGAGATTCGGAGTGAGATTTTGGATTAAGTAATGCAAGAGCCTGTGTGTTGCACCCCTGACCAACTTTTTTTTGTATTTGCAATGCTGTACAGGCTTCAATGCAAACATTGAATAAATGAACTTTATGTGCTTGCGTTTATTACATTTATAGTAGACTGCCTTTTTTAGTGCCTTTCCTGTTTTGGAACAAATGCTCGTTCTATCGGACTCTGTTGCACCTATATTTTAACTACTCGCCGCCTGCCCTCCAGCGGGTTCAGGACATGTTTGGCAGCAGATTTCAGCCAGTGATTTTTGTCTGAAATCCACTGATCGGCTGTGTCCAATCAGACAGATCTCTGTGTTTACAAAAACACAGAACTCTGTGTGCATAGGAAGAAAGATCTGGCTGTTTCTTCTCCCTGCATTACTATCAATAAACTGTTTTTAAATTGTCATACAAATGTATATTTGAAGTTAAGTTTCTATTATTTTTTGGTAATAACATGGTGTGATGCTGGTCACAGGCTGTGTCACACCCTCCAGCCTGTGTCTTCGAATAAGAGGGTGGTGAAGCCTCCATGAATCTTCATGTAATATCCCTCCCCCATTGTGTTTTAGCTGGTTAGTGGGCATGGACGAAGGAGTGAGGGAGTTGGCTGTTTACCACTGTGTATGTGGGACTCTATAGTAGGGTTAGACCTCTATAGTAGGGTTAGACCAATATCGTTTTTTTTATGCCGATAGGATCCCGATATTTTGGCCACCTCTCCTGCCGATATTATTTGCCGATATTTTGTACATTTTAACTTGTTCAAAAATAACACCAATTTAATGCACAAATCTTGTATAAACGGAGAATGTTGATGTTTATTAAAATTAAATATTAAGGGCTCGTTCTTCACACCATACCTGCATGTAAACTGATGGGAGAAAAACGCACACAGATTTCAAAACTGACATCTGTGTCTACAGTGTAGCATGGTGCGATGAGCAAGGTCTAAAAGTAAACAACTGGGAAAGATTGCTTGAAAAACTAACTTCTTGTATAGCTTCCCAAAACATAGAAAAAGTATAACTGTTACTAGTGCATTGTTGGCTGGCCTGGCACCTTGCTGTGGGTGGCTGCTGGTTGGCACCTTGCTGTGGGTGGCTGCTGGTTGGCACCTTGCTGTGGGTGGCTGCTGGTTGGCACCTTGCTGTGGGTGGCTGCTGGTTGGCACCTTGCTGTGGGTGGCTGCTGGTTGGCACCTTGCTGTGGGTGGCTGCTGGTTGGCACCTTGCTGTCGGTGGCTGCTGGTTGGCACCTTGCTGTGGGTGGCTGTTGGTTGGCACCCTGCTGTGGGTGGCTGCTCTGTGGGTGGCACCCTGCTGTGGGTGGCTGCTCTGTGGGTGGCTGCTGGCGGGCACCCTGCTGTGGGTGGCTGCTGGCGGGCACCCTGCTGTGGGTGGCTGCTGGCGGGCAGCCTGCTGTGGGTGGCTGCTGGCGGGCACCCTGCTGTGGGTGGCTGCTGGCGGGCACCCTGCTGTGGGTGGCTGCTGGCGGGCACCCTGCTGTGGGTGGCTGCTGGCGGGCACCCTGCTGTGGGTGGCTGCTGGCGGGCACCCTGCTGTGGGTGGCTGCTGGCGGGCACCCTGCTGTGGGTGGCTGCTGGCGGGCACCCTGCTGTGGGTGGCTGCTGGCGGGCACCCTGCTGTGGGTGGCTGCTGGCGGGCACCCTGCTGTGGTTGGCTGCTGGCGGGCACCCTGCTGTGGTTGGCTGCTGGCGGGCACCCTGCTGTGGTTGGCTGCTGGCGGGCACCTTGCTGTGGTTGGCTGCTGGCGGGCACCTTGCTGTGGGTGGGTGGCTGCTGGCGGGCACCTTGCTGTGGGTGGGTGGCTGCTGGCGGGCACCTTGCTGTGGGTGGGTGGCTGCTGGCGGGCACCTTGCTGTGGGTGGGTGGCTGCTGGCGGGCACCTTGCTGTGGGTGGGTGGCTGCTGGCTGGCACCTTGCTGTGGGTGGGTGGCTGCTGGCTGGCTGGCCTCAGTGGCCTGGCACCTTACTGTTGGTGGCTGCCTGCTGGCCAGCTGGAGTGTCCATCCGAGTTTTGAGGCGAGGGAGGCCTGTCAGACTCAGAACGTTAGGTCCAGTGTGCGGAGGCGTACTGGCGTCATGTACGTGTCCTGTGCGCCCCTGCACACTTGGACTGCAGGCTTATGGGCCCCAAAAAGAAACTCACTGGAAACGGAGCATGTGCAGCTGCAAAATCCCCAACTGCAGTGAGGACATGGACAGGAGGGGGAGACAGAACAGGAGGATCAACCAGGTTTTTTTGCAGAATACAGAAAACGAACCTCATAGTGACCGAATATGAACAGCATGTATTACATTGAGAGTTTTTTTTTTTTTTGCATGTGGGTTTAATAACAGTTTAAAGTAGTACTAAAAGCCTTGTCTTTTTATAACTGAAACACTTCAGGATTAGATAATTTAACACAGTAGAATAAACTATGCCTTCCCACACAGTTCATTCGACGCAGGCAGCCTGGACTACGCACACAAGACACCCCTCTGCTCCTCCTCTAAGGGAAGTGAATGACAGTGGCTTCCGATACAGCGCTCTGGAAGCCCTGCTGTAAATCGCTTCCTTTGGAGGAGTGTCCCCTGTGTCGTGTTTTGTGCTGTCCGTACACTTCGGTGGGAGTGTCATTATTTTGCCCTGTAGTCTGATCCCAGGAACACACACAATGGTGGCTCTATAGGACCCTGCAAGGGAAAGGAGCCACCCTGAAACAAGGAAGCGGGGACCAGCAGAGTCCAGAGGAATGAACTTTACCACATTGAAAAGCTGCACCCATTGTAGAACGGGTCATACGCAGTGCTCTGTGGAACCTTGACTGCACCTTCCCACCTAACATTGTTTGATTGAAAAATGAAAGGAGCTGTGTGGAAAATTAGACACAGCTCGGGTGGACCTAGCACACCTTGTGTGCCCCCATAGCAAGCAGTTTGGGGGGGGGGGGGCACATGTAAAAGAGGAGGAGTCAAGATTGCTCGCAGGGGACCCCAGAAGAGGAGATTTGGGGACGCTCTGTGCAATACGATTGCACAGAGCAGGTGAGTATAACATGTTTATTATAATAAAAAAGAAAAATTACCCTTTAGTAAAACTTTGATTTTCTCTTTAATTGCATTCTGGAAAAGTAGAATTGCGTGCCCATGTTTATGGAACGTTCTGGAGATATTGGAGGTTGGATACTTGTGAGACTGCTCAGTAAAGTCAATGGCCGGCTTGAGCGGCAGTGTGATCGTCAAGATTGCTTTTTATTACATAACCTGTATGTGTTGGGACAGTCATTAGCTTTGTAATATGTAGATGTCTTGTGGGTGGTCAGGAATGATTAGTGTGTAGTGTTTGCCTTTGTGAGAGAGTAAATCTGGCATATTATGGTTTTTGTGGTTCACTCTGGTCTATCTGTAAAGCTCCTCAGCCACCAGCATTACACTGAAGTATCTGACTCCGGCCCTTGTGCATGCAAAACATTCTGGTGCTAAGTCTGATTACATCACAAGTCATGTCTTTTAGTGCTGGGTGAGGACATGTAATTACATGATATGCCGTGTACTCTTTGACTGGTGACAGGTTTATGGCATGCCTTTTGTTCTATTTTAGCCGTGTTGTTTTTAAAGCGGACTTGTCACCTGCGCACAACCAATTGCATCAGACCTATCTGAGCACGTAACGCATAATGAGAGTGGTAAAGGGAATTCTTTTATTGAGATGCCATTGCTTACATTTCTGAAAATGCCATTTGCTTGGCTGTCTGGCTTCAGTACTTGACTCCCTCAGCATCTTGACTGTTCAGGAACGCCCCCCCCCCCGGTGCCAGTATTAACTAGGGATCGACCGATGAGATACCGACCTTTTGGCCACCTCTCAGGCCAATATTGTGTGCTAAATATTCTGATATTCTGTACATTTATAAACCTCTTCCTTCCTCCATCTTCCACCTTCCTCCCTCCATCTTTCTTCCTCCTTCTTCCCTCCTCTTCCTCCCACCTCCCTCCTCTTCCTCCCTCCATCTTTCTTCCACCTTCCTCCCTCCTCTTTCTTCCACCTTCCTCCCTCCTCTTTCTTCCACCCTCCTCTTCCTTCCACCTTCCTCCCTCCTCTTCCTTCCACCTTCCTCCCTCCTCTTCCTTCCACCTTCCTCCCTCCACTTTCTTCCACCTTCCTCCCTCCTCTTTTTTCCACCTTCCTCCCTCCCTCTTTCTTCCACCTTCCTCCCTCCTCTTCCTTCTACCTTTTTCCCTCCTCTTACTTCTACCTTTTTCCCTCCTCTTACTTCTACCTTTTTCCCTCCTCTTACTTCTACCTTTTTCCCTCCTCTTCCTTCTTCCTTCTACCCTTTTCCCTCCTCTTCCTTCTACCTTTTTCCCTCCTCTTCCTTCTACCTTTTTCCCTCCTCTTCCTTCTACCTTTTTCCCTCCTCTTCCTTCTACCTTTTTCCCTCCTCTTCCTTCTACCTTTTTCCCTCCCCTTCCTTCTACCTTTTTCCCTCCCCTTCCTTCTACCTTTTCCCTATCCTTCCTTTTTCCCTATCCTTCCTTTTTCCCTATCCTTCCTTTTTCCCTATCCTTCCTTTTTCCCTATCCTTCCTTTTTCCCTATCCTTCCTTTTTCCCTATCCTTCCTTTTTCCCTATCCTTCCTTTTTCCCTATCCTTCCTTTTTCCCTATCCTTCCTTTTTCCCCTATCCTTCCTTTTTCCCTATCCTTCCTTTTTCCCTATCCTTCCTTTTTCCCTATCCTTCCTTTTTCCCTATCCTTCCTTTTTCCCTATCCTTCCTTTTTCCCTATCCTTCCTTCCCCCTATCCTTCCTTCCCCCTATCCTTCCTTCCCCCTATCCTTCCTTCCCCCTATCCTTCCCTTCCCCCCTCTTCGAGGGATCTGGAGTCTATAAGACCCCAAACCCCTCCTCTGCACTTGAAATATTGAAAACATCAAGATCGGCGTTTATGAATACTTTATATTTTTTAAAACTGGTGCCTTTTAAGATCCCAGGAATCCGGGAAGTGGTGTCATGACATCGCTTCCGGGTTACTAGATCCGAGGCCCAAATGAAGCCTCGGCTTTCCTCAGGTCTTCGGCCGGTAGACGTACCACAGCTGGTTGTTCGGGCCTCCCGGTGGGACTGGAGAGCTTGGGTGAGCGGCGGAAGGCAGCGTGGGGGGCGTCCTTTCCCACTGCTTGTAATAACAGCCAAGCGGCTGCTGAGCCGCATCGGTTGTCATTACGATCATTAGCCGACCGTTCGGTCTAAAGAATGGTACCGGGGTGATGCCTGCAGCTGCCTGCCTCACCCTGGTAAAACCCCTTGAAGCAAGATCAGTAATATCAGGTACGTTTGTGCCCGATACTTCAAGAAAAGTTAATATCGGCCGCCGATAATCGGTCGATCCCTCGTATTTACAGCAGCAACTTCACAAGTGAACTAAAAACTAGTGTAGCCCACCCAAAAACATTAGAGGTGCTCCGAAATTTTGGTGCCGAAAACATATTGGGGCAAAAATGGTGTTTTCAGCATTTTGCCGATGAAGAAAAGGGTGCTGATAAAT
This sequence comes from Lithobates septentrionalis, assembly GCA_037952835.1. Lineage (NCBI taxonomy): Eukaryota > Metazoa > Chordata > Amphibia > Anura > Ranidae > Lithobates > Lithobates septentrionalis. The sequence continues at coordinate 39,589 of JBBDGP010000758.1, read as the reverse complement.
GCACACGATTTTACTTTGCTTATGGTGTGTTTTTTATAGGTCATGTGATTCAAAGAACCACATCAAAAAGGTAACAGGTGCGTTATTGGTGCGTTTTCAATGCAGTTCAACCAGAAATGCAGCAAGCAAGATTTATTTTTTAGCACCACAACGGAAGCGCAGCAGACCAATATGTGAGGACATACGTAGAATTTAAAGGGATGCATTTTTCTTGAGCTATTCTTGCGCTAAAGGGGCCAATAATGGCCAACAATAAATTCATATTAATTTAAATTCATGATAATTAAAAGGTTGAATATAATACTATCTTTCAGGGCTTGACAAATTTGCTTGGAATCTAGGAGCCAGCTAAAAAAGTTAGGAGCCAGGTTTTTTTTTTTTTTTTTTTTTTTTTTTAAACGACCGACAAAGCTTAATTTTCAATATAAAAATGAACCAATCTTAAATTTACACAGAGACGACTAGAACGAATGTGACTGCTTTTATTTCCTGCCATGCAGGGACATAAGACCGCCATATTCCCGCTAAGGATCCAATCAGGTCCGCCTGAAAAACTGACAGGTGAACCTGATCAGACAGCCCGTGTGAAAGGGGAGGGAGATGACAAATAATAAATTCATAAATAATAAATTCATTTTAATGAACCACTTCCTTCCCGCAGGACGACTATATACGTCCTGTCTTTGAAGAGAAATACCGTTGTTATGGTAGCAGCTAGCTACCATAACCCCGGTATTCTCTTCAAGAGCCGGCGGTTCTCTTTCAGATAAAAGTGGTCTCTGCAGCAGATTCGCAGCGAGATCACTTTTATCGGTGGCAGGAGAGGGGCCCCCCCTACCGCCGCGCTCCGGTGCCCTTCACCGCTTACCGTGGCCGTCGGTAACGGCGGAGGCGATCCGGATCTATCCCTGGCCTGACATGGAGACGAGTGAGAGGAAGATGGCCCCGCCCATCTCCAAGTCATTGCAGGGCGGAAGCGACGTCAAATCGTCACTTCCACCCATAGCTCTTAAAGGGACATTTTATTATTTTTTTTTTCAAATGACAATTTTTTTTTATTTTTTTTTTAATGCATTTTAGTGTAAATATGAGATCCGAGGTCTTTTTGACCCCAGATCTCATATTTAAGAGGTCCTGTCATGTTTTTTTTCTATTACAAGGGATTTTTACATTCCTTGTAACAGTGAAAAAAAGTTAAAATAAGAAAAAAAAAAAATGTAAATGTGCCCCATCTCTTGTAATAGAAATAAAAGTGACACCATTTTTTTTTTTTTTTTTTAAACAGTGTAAAAATAAAAAATAAAAAGTAAAATATATAAGAAAAAAAAAAAATTTTTTTAAACGCGCCCCGTCCCGCCGAGCTCGCTTGCAGAAGCAAAACGCATATGTGAGTAGCGCCCGCATATGAAAGCGGTGTTCAAACCACACGTGAGGTATCGCCACAATCGTTAAAGCGAGAGCAATAATCCTAGTCCTGGACCTCCTCTGTAACTCAAAACATGCAACCTGTAGAATTTTTTTAAACGTCGCCTATGGAGATTTTAGGGTAAAAGGGTAAAAGTTTGTCGCCATTCCACGAGCGGGTGCAATTTTGAAGCGTGACATGTTGGGAATCAATTTACTCGGCGTAACATTATCTTTCACAATATAAAAAAAATTGGGCTAACTTTACTGTTTTCTTATTTTTTAATTAAAAAAAGTATTTTTTCCCAAAAAAGTGCGCTTGTAAGTCCGCTGCGCAAATGCGGTGTGACAGAAAGTATTGCAATGACCGCCATCTTATTCTCTAGGGTGTTAGAATAAAAAATATATATAATGTTTGGGGGTTCTAAGTAAAGGGAAGGAGATGAGCGGGCAGTAAAAACAGGCAGGGGAAGCTCCATTAGCATTGGTGGATGTCTTGTCATACCAACGGCCACCACCAGAGGGCGCCCGATTGCAGAAGGAACCATAGGACTGCAGTAGGCCGCAAAGCCGGGGCCTCAATTACCGGCGCGGCCCAACGCGATCGCCGGGAGGGGGGGAGGGTGTCGAACGGACACAGGACACCCCAGCTGTGCCGCGCCAGGTCGCTAATTCTAATCGCAAATGCGACCTGGCGCCCGGGGTTTGTCGAGCCCTGCTATCTTTTATATATACACTGTGCTATATTGCAGGTATTTATAAAGCACTGACTTTATATATTGTACATTTCACATCAGTCCCTGCTGCATTATAATATCTTCTGAATATTGAACGATTTGCCACAAATCCCCCATGCATTTAATATACAACCCCAATTCCAAAAAAGTTATGTAAAATCTACATAAAAGAATGCAACGATTTGCAAATATCCTAAACCCATTTTTTATTCACAATCGATAATAAAGCATATCAAATGTTTAAACTGAGAAAAAATGTAACGTTTTAAGAAAAAAAAAAAAGTAATTTTGAAATTAATGGCAGCAAAACATTTCAAAGACAGGACCATGTTTAGCACTGTAGTATCCTCTCTCTTCTTTTTTTAACACTTTGTAAACATCTGGGGACTGAGACCAGTTGCCGGAGTTTTGGAAGAGGAATGTTGGCCTATTCTTGCTTGATATAGGATTCTAACTCAACAGTCCTGGGAAGTCTTTTGTTGTGTTTTTTTCATTTCAAGATGCGCCAAATATTTTCAGTTGGTAAAAGGTCTGGACTGCAGGCAGGCTAGTTAAGCACCCGGACTCTTCTACTATGAAGCCATGCTGCTGTCAGTATGTGGTTTAGCATTGTCCTGCTGAAATAGGCAAGGCCTTCCATTTTAAAGCGGTTGTATACCCGCACATCAAAAAACAAAAAAAAACCCTGTAAGGCAAAGGCATAATGAGCTAGTATGCACCGCATACTAGCTCATTATGAAATACTTAGCTTAGATCGAAGCCCCCATATCGCAGCCCTGTCCACGCCAAGGGAGCTGACATTTTGCCCTCAGCGTTTCTTCCGGGTTCACGGCTCCGGCGCTGTGAGTGGCCAGAGCCACGATGACGTCACTCCCACGCATGCGTGTTAAATTCTTCTTCCCGGCATCATCTATTGGACCTTCAGCTGTGCATTCAGAGCGCATGCACCGCTTTCGTCAGCGGCTGCATGCAAAGTAAATATATCCTAAACCGTGCAGGTTTAGGAGATATTCATTTTACCTACAAGTAAGCCTTAATATAGACTTACATGTAGGTAAAAATGTATAAATGAAGTGTATACAATCACTTTTAAAGTCGTTTTCTAGATGGGAGCATATGCTGATCTAAATAAAAACAGGAAATTCCATCTCTTCCACCTAGAAAAGCACCTCACACAGTACACACAAACACTATATGTAGGCACACAGTTGACCCTTTGATCGCCCCTGATGTTAACCCCTTCCCAGCCAGTGTCATTAGTACAGTGACAGTGCATATTTTTAGCACTGATCACTGTATTGGTGTCACTGGTTCCCAAAAAGTGTCAGACTGTTCACCGCAATATTGCAGTCCCGCTATAAGTTGTTGATCACCACCATTACTAGTAAAAAAAAATTAACATAGAAAAAAAATTTTGCGCAAACCAGTCAATATACACTTTTTGGGATTTTTTTTTTTTACGAAAAATATGTAGCAGAATACATATTGGCCTAAATTGATGAAAAAATAATTTTGTTTTTATTGGATAGCAGAAAGTACTTTTTTTTTTTTTTTTTTTTTTTAACCAAAAATATGTAGAATACGTAGCAGCCTAAACTGAGGGGAAAAAAACTGTTTTAATATTTTTTGGGGATGTTTTATTACAGCGAAAAGTAAAAAATGATGCGTTTTTTTTCTCAAAATTGTCGCTATTTTTTTGTTTATAGCGCAAAAAAAACCGCAGGGGTGATCAAATACCAAAAAAAAGCTCTATTTTGTGGGGAAAAAAAAAGGACGACAATTTTGTTTGGGAGCCACGTCGCACGACCGCGCAATTGTCAGTTAAAACGACGCAGTGCCGTATCGCAAAAAGTGCTCTGGTCAGGAAGGGGGGTAAATTCTTCCAGGGCTGAAATGGTTAATACACGTTTTTGATCTATTGAAGTCTATGGAATCAAAAACCAGGAAAAGAAGTCCCCTGGCCTTTTTGATAAAATGCACAGTTGTGAACATGACCCATAGGAAACCATGTTCAATGGACTGTAGTGTGTTTCTACAAAACTGAAAATGCGTTAAAAAAAAAATGCACAGGTGTGAACCAGAAAATCCACCCCGTTGTGTAATAAACGTTGGTACTGCCAAGATAATGGGTGTATTTATTTTGAGATCGTGTGCACACAGGTGGACTTTGGCTGCACCAGAACCTGTTTAGGGTTTTGTCTGTAAAGGAACGCAAATCCATTTTATTTGTGAATAGTTTGGAAAACTAAAGTGTGTTTTTTTTTTTTTTTTTTTTGTTTTGTTTTGTTTTGTTTTTTTGATGTTGCAGTTTTGATTCTTGTTATACTGGTTTTGTGTGAATTATTGGTGTTAGATCCAAATTCAAGGGATAATCTGAAAAGAAAGCGGGCAAAGGACTAGTCACCAGTATGATCTGTGGTCTCTCAACAACTTACCCGTGTCCTCATTACCGACTTGCCCTGCCTTGTTCTGTGTGTGTGTGGGGGCGGCCATCTTTAGAGGCAGGGCTTTGCTTCCACATGTCGGAGCCTCCAGCTGCACAGTAGCGCCTTCCCCAGATCTCACTTTCTTAAATCACCTGAGATTGACAGTGAGAGGCAGCAGTGCCTTAGATCTCACACTACAGATGTGTAGGCTGTGTAGTCACACTCCTATACCGGACATTTTACTGCTATTTATTTTTTTAGGAGGCATTCCAGACAAAACTTAAATCTTTCAGGGTACAGTTTAGGTACAACGAACACTTGTAGATGTTTTAGTAACCTAGCAGATTTTCTTTTTTATTTTTTATTTTTTTTACTTTAGGCCCTTTCACACTGATACGTTTTTCCTGCGTTTTTTAACATGCAAGAAAAACGCAGGAAAAATTGTTTCCCTTTTTTAAATCCTTTGGGACTTGTCACACCACTGCACTGTGGGTGCGGTGCATTTTGAAAAGTCCTGCGTGCTGCATCTTTGGTGCGGTTTTCAAAATTGAAATGAATGCAAATGGCGGTAAAAACGCACCCGAGATTTGTGCGTTTTTTTGAGTCACGTGTCCATTTTTCACAGGTGCAGGCGGCCCAAAAAATGCACACCAGAAACACATCAAAGGCCCCTTTCACGCAGGGGGGGGGGGGCGTCGGCGGTAAAGCGCCACTATTGTTAGCGGCGCTTTACCGTTGGTATCCGCTAGCGGCCGAGAAAATGTTAATAACCACAGAAAAGCGCCTCTGCAGAGGCGCTTTGCCAGCGGTATTGCCGCGCTGTCCCATTGATTTCAGTGGGCAGGAGTGGTTTACACTCCGCTCCTTCACCGCTCCAAAGATGCTGCTAGCAGGACTTTTTTTTTTTCCCCGTCCTGCCAGCGCACCGCTCCAGTGTGAAAGCCTTCGGGGCCCTCGGGGCTTTCACACTGGAGAGACAGCAGCGGCTGTTTCGGGTCGGTTTGCAGGCGCTATTTTTAGTGCAATAGCGCCTGCAAACCGCCCCAGTGTGAAAGGGGCCTTAGACACAGCAAAAATCGCCGTAAAAAAAAGCATGTGCATTTGTATGGCGATTTTGCGACAGAGCAGTGTGAAAGGGGTCTAAAAGTGGAACGTCACTCAATAAACATTGACTATTTTTAATCCTTATGCTGCTAGCTTTAGTAAATGGATTGGAAGGTATATTATATTTACTTGTGTTAAACTTTTTTTTTCTTTTTTTTATCTATTTCTTCAGTTTCTGGCCTAGACAAATGTCGCACATCCTAGTAGTCTTCAGGAGGGGAGGAGGGGCTTTCTCAACTAAGCACACCCTCCTGCCTGCATGCCTGAGCTAAGGGCAGATGGATTCCGGGAAGTAAATGCTGCATGAATCATCTGCCCTTACTTAAAATGGCCACAGCCAAAAAATGCTTAGGGGGGGGGGGGGGTTCAAAGTTATTTCCCAGCAAAATAATGCATGGAGACATGGATGGATTGGGGAGTTTGGTTTGAATCCTAAAAATGTATTAAATATCATCATGTGGTGTAAATATATAGTGTAGATCCGCTTTAGGCTGGGTTCACACTGCCTTGTGGAGCGGCTCAAAGCAAAGGGTCCGGTGCGTCCCTGTTCACCGATTTTCAATTCAAATATTTGGCTGAATTCGGACCTGAAAAAGCCCAGAAAACGCACAGGCCTCGGGTGCAATTCGCTCCGGGAATTGGATGCATGCAAATTGCATGAAGGGAAACCTGCATCCAATTAGCAGTAGTGTGAACCCAGCCTTAAAGGATTTGTACAGTCTCAAGGTTTTTCACCTTAATGCATTCTATGGATTAAGGTATAAAGCCTTCTGTGCTGCAGCAAAGCTGCCCCCCCCCCCCCTTTTTTTTTCTTCATTAACCTGAACCCATTAGTTCCAATGATGTGCACGAGCCCAGCAGCTCCAGCCGCTGTCTGTCCTCATTGGATGGATTGATAGTAGCAGGAGCCATTGTCTCCCTCTGCTGTTGATCAGATCCATTGACACGAGAACGGGGGGGGGGGTATGGGGCGCCTGAGTCCCGCGTCCCGCTGTCTTTGTTAATGGACGCAGTAGTGGTACTCGGGGAGCCTCCATGGAAAGCGTCCCTCGGTGGGGGCACACGATGAAGAGGAGGAGCCAGGAGGATCAGGGCTGCTTTATGCAAAACCCATAGGAAACCATGTTATAGTTGGACTGTAGTGTGTTTCTGCAAAACTGAAAACACACTAAAAAAAAAAAAAAATGCATAGGTGTGAGCCAGGCCTTACAAGCCGATTCACCAGAAGACAGTTAAAGGAAAGAGAGTCTTAACAAGAAAACAAATGCAGCCACCACATCTAAGAATTGGTAAGCTGCAAAAGAAAAAAAAAAAAGTTTGCTTTTGGGTTTAGTAACTCTCTTCAGCTCAGTAAATCTTCTGAGGTTCGGAAACGTGCTGAAGTTTCCTTTTTCGATGTGGCTTAGAAAACTGGTATTGCTGGCTGTGTATGGAAACCCAGAATCGCTATGAGAATGAAAAATACTTTCTTCCCCACTAGTGGAATTACCTATGCATGTTTTACAATCTGTTGGGTACCTCCAGCCCTCCTGGATTTTCAGCATGACCGGACAGGGCAAATTACATGTCATTAGCAGAGCTTAGTGATGTCTGCACTTCCTGCTTTGTTCTGCTTCCACGTCTCTCTTCTCCGTGTCTCTCATTTAGGAGTGTTTTATGTATTAGGTTTACATCCCCTTCTGCTGCTTCTATTTTTATTTAATTTTTTTTGTGTGGAAGTAATAACATTCCCTGCACTGCATCTAAACTAAACAAACTTTTTATATATATATATATATATAAGTGATCTCACTAGTCAGATGGAGGGGACATTGGGGGGGGGGAGTCGGATGGAGAGGACATTGGGGGGGGGTCGGATGGAGAGGACATTGGGGGGGTCGGATGGAGAGGACATTGGGGGGGGGGGGTCGGATGGGGAGGACATTGTGGGGGGGGTCGGATGGGGAGGACATTGTGGGGGGAGGTCGGATGGAGAGGACATTGTGGGGGGACGTCGGATGGAGAGGACATTGTGGGGGGGGGGGGGGGGTCGGATGGAGAGGACATTGTGGGGGGGGGGTCGGATGGAGAGGACATTGTGGGGGGAGGTCGGATGGAGAGGACATTGTGGGGGGAGGTCGGATGGAGAGGACATTGTGGGGGGGGGGTCGGATGGAGAGGACATTGTGGGGGGGGGGGGTCGGATGGAGAGGACATTGTGGGGGGGGGTCAGATGGAGAGGACATTGTGGGGGGGGTCGGATGGAGAGGACATTGTGGGGGGGGTCGGATTGGGAGGACATTGTGGGGGGGGGGGTCGGATGGAGAGGACATTGTGGGGGGGGGGTCGGATGGAGAGGACATTGTGGGGGGGGTCAGATGGAGAGGACATTGTGGGGGGGGTCAGATGGAGAGGACATTGTGGTGGGGGGTCGGATGGAGAGGACATTGTGGGGGGGGGTCGGATGGAGAGGACATTGGTGGGGGTGGGGTCGGATGGAGAGGACATTGTGGGGGGGGGGTCGGATGGAGAGGACATTGTGGGGGGGGGGTCGGATGGAGAGGACATTGGTGGGGGGGGGGGTCGGATGGAGAGGACATTGTGGGGGGGGGGTCAGATGGAGAGGACATTGTGGGGGGGGTCAGATGGAGAGGACATTGTGGTGGGGGGTCGGATGGAGAGGACATTGTGGGGGGGGGGGTCGGATGGAGAGGACATTGGTGGGGGGGGGTCGGATGGAGAGGACATTGTGGGGGGGGGGGTCGGATGGAGAGGACTTTGTGGGGGGGGGGTCAGATGGAGAGGACATTGTGGGGGGTGTCAGATGGAGAGGACATTGTGGGGGGGGGGGGTCGGATGGAGAGGACATTGTGGGGGGGGGGTCGGATGGAGAGGACATTGTGGGGGGGGGGGTCGGATGGAGAGGACATTGGGGGGGGGGGTCAGATGGAGAGGACATTGTGGCGGGGGGTCAGATGGAGAGGACATTGTGGGGGGGGTCAGATGGAGAGGACATTGTGGGGGGGGTTCGGATGGAGAGGACATTGTGTGGGGGGGGGGGGGGTCGGATGGAGAGGACATTGGTGGGGGGGGGTCGGATGGAGAGGACATTGTGGGGGGGGTTCGGATGGAGAGGACATTGTGGGGGGGGGGGGGTCGGATGGAGAGGACATTGGTGGGGGGGGGTCGGATGGAGAGGACATTGTGGGGGGGGGGTCGGATGGAGAGGACATTGTGGGGGGGGGGTCGGATGGAGAGGACATTGTGGGGGGGGGGGTCGGATGGAGAGGACATTGTGGGGGGGGGGTCGGATGGAGAGGACATTGGGGGGTCAGACACCATACTAATCGCCTACTGTGAGTCCATCCTAAGTGGTCCTGTGTCCTTTCATCTGCAGTCGTTCCTTCTTTTTTTTGGCTTATGTTTCTTCTAACCAGAGTGACTTTGTAAACGTTCGGTGGTTTTGTTGAGTTTATTTTACTTGCTAAAATCAGAATTCTTCACTGAAACTGTAATAGGAAAAAAATAAAAAATGCGAAGGCAGGCTTAGGAAAGCGTTGGCGGTCGGCTTCTTACATTGAGATTGCTTTGCTAATCCTCGAAGCGTCTCTTTTTTTTTAAACGAATGTGTTACATTGTGTGTGAAATGAGATTGATGTGTCATTCTAGAAGCTGTGACTATTGAATTTTACTATCTCCTTGCTGAGGAGACATTGTGTTTCTTAAATTGTGGCTGACTCTGCAAAGTGCATCTTCATTAACAAGTCTTCCATGATTAATTATATATCATCGGGTCTCAAATTCCATTCAAATTCTCCCTCGTGATGCTCATAGCTTTTTTTCAGAATTAAAGGGGACCTGTCGTCTCGAAAAAGCCGGTGGTGTGTTTTTTTTTTTTTTGCGGTATTAAAGAAAAACGCCACCTTTCCACACAATTTACAAGCTGGCCCAAATGAACTACGTCTATCACTAACCTGTGAGGCAGCTGGATGTGCGTTTATAAATTGTATGCAGCTGCGGCCTCATACAGCATACCCCATACTGTGTTCCCGGTGCGAGCCGAGACCTTCCTCCCTGTCTCCTACCCGGAACACAGAAAAGTCTACCATAGCAGCGCTCAACCACTCAGCGAGCCGTGTATTCTGTCTATTGCATGCCGAGCTTCCTCTGATTGGCTGAGTCAATCAGAGGAAGTTTTGTATTCTTTGATAGATATTTGCTCTAAGTGGTGGAGACTCTCTTCTGTGTTTCGGGTAGGAGACGGGAAGGTCTCGGCTGGCACCCGGAACACAGTACGGGGTATGCACTTCTAGTGGCCTCACGTGTTGGAGGTGAGGGACAGCTTGTAAAGTGTGTTAAAAAGATGGATTTTTTTTATAAAACCAAAAATAATATATTGCAGCCATTATAAAAAATATATGTGTGTGTGTATGTATATACATACGTTTTACTTATTTTGCTCACAAAGGTTAGTACACCCCTCACGTTTTTCTAAATATTTTATCTTTTCATGTGACAACACTGAAGAAATGACACTTTGCTACAATGTAAAGTAGTGAGTGTACAGCTTGTATAACAGTGTAAATTTGCTGTCCCCTCAAAATAACAACACACAGCCATTAAAGGGGTTGTAAACCGTCATGTTTTTTTTTTCACCTTAATGCATCCTATGCATTAAGGTGAAAAAACACCTGGCAGTTACCATTATTTTCCAGCACAGCCTTAACCCTCTTGGGCATGGAGATCACCAGAGCTTCTCAAGTTGCCACTGGAGTCCTCTTCCACTCCTCCATGATGACATCACAGAGCTGGTGGATGTTAGAGACCTTGCACTCCGCCCCTTTCCGTTTGAGGATGCCCCACAGATGCTCAATAGGGTTTAGGTCTGGAGACATGCTTGGCCAGTCCATCACCTTTACCCTCAGCTTCTTTAGCAAGGCAGTGGTCGTCTTGGAGGTGTGTTTGGGGTCGTTATGTTGGAATACTGCCCTGCGGCCCAGTCTCTGAAGGGAGGGGATCATGCTCTGCTTCAGTATGTCACAGTACATGTTGGCATTCATGGTTCCCTCAATGAACTGTAGCTCTCCAGTGCCGGCAACACATATGCAGCCCCCAGACCATGACACTCCCACCACCATGCTTGACTGTAGGCAAGACACACTTGTCTTTGTACTCCTCACCTGGTTGCCACCACACACACTTGACACCATCTGAACCAAAAAAGTTCATCTTGGTCTCATCAGACCACAGGACATGGTTCCTGTAATCCATGTCCTTAGTCTGCTTGTCTTCAGCAAACTGTTTGCGGGCTTTCTTGTACATAATCTTTAGAAGAGGTTTCCTTCTGGGACGACAGCTATGCAGACCAATTTGATGCAGTGTGCGGCGTATGGTCTGAGCACTGACAGGCTGACCCCCCATCCCTTCAACCTCTGCAGAAATGCTGGCAGCACTCATACGTCTATTTCCAAAGACAACGTCTGGATATGATGCTGAGCACGTGCACTCAACTTCTTTGGTTGACCATGGTGAGGCCTGTTCTGAGTAGAACCTGTCCTGTTAAACCGCTGTATGGTCTTGGCCACCGTGCTGCAGCTCAGTTTCAGGGTCTTGGCAATCTTCTTATAGCCTAGGCCAGTGATGTTGAACCTTGGCACCCCAGATGTTTTGGAACTACATTTCCCGTGATGCTCATGCACTCTGCAGTGTAGTTGAGCATCATGGGAAATGTATTTCCAAAACATCTGGGGTGCCAAGGTTTGGCATCACTGGCCTAGGTCATCTTTATGTAGAGCAACAATTCTTTTTTTCAGATCCTCAGAGTTCTTTGCCATGAGGTGCCATGTTGAACTTCCAGTGACCAGTATGAGAGAGTGAGAGCGATAACACCAAATTTAACACACCTGCTCCCCATTCTCACCTGAGACCTTGTAACACTAACGAGTCACATGACACCGGGGAGGGAAAATGGCTAATTGGGCCCAATTAATGTTAATCCCGCCATTTACAACACAGGACTCTGACGGAATGGCCCGGGTGGACGTTCCTTTTAGAGCACATGTGCCAGTGATGTCACTGGCTGCATATACAGTAAATATCTTCTGAACGGTGCATGTTTAGGAGTTGTTTACAGTATCTATAGTTACGCTTTATCATATGCTTACCTATAGGTAAAAGTCAGGTATGGAAATTTACTCCCACTTTAACACTGTCAGGGGTTAAAACAATGAGCTTTTATTCATGCAAAACCTTTATTTCAAAGGGGGAAAAGAAAAACGGTTTGCTGTAACTGGAACCACAGGTTGCAGGAAAGAAAATCCCTTGATTTTCCCCATCAACAGTCATTGTTGATGGGGGGTAATCCCACCCATGGAGCTATTGTGTTGTTCCGACAGGGAGGGAGGGGGTGTGGGGAGCCATCAATGCCGGGAGAACACAATGATTACTGCTAGTGGCCATAGCCTCTGACAAGTGCATACTAAAAACCCAACATGCTGTTGTACCCCCAGTTGATCGATGGATCGACTTTGGGTACAATCAGCCTGCTTGTAGATGGATTGAATCTCAGCCAGTCCCTACTGAACCAGCTGAGATTCGGTCCATCTATGGCCGGCTTTAGGGTTCCCTTTTTCCTTCAGCACTGTGAATGTTGAGTAGGTGTGTTCAATAAAGACCAGATGAATTAGAATTATCAGCTTAAAGCGGAACTTCAGTCATTTTTTCATCTTTCCATCTGTTAAATCTTCTGCCCTTGTTGTTGTTGTTTTAACTTTGGATAGTAAAACATTTTTTTTTTTCTGCCAGTAAATACCTTATTATACAGCCCCCTTCCTGTTTCTTGTCTGGTAAAAAGCCTAGGCTTTTGACATCATGCACAGCTCTCTCGTGAGAGTTTGCCAGAAAGGGAGGGGGGGGAGATAAGTCATAAGAGGGCCAATGAGAGCTGGGGCTGTGTGTCCGATGTAAATCCAGGAAGTGAACAGGCAGCGGCTTCAGCTGCCCACAGTTAAAATGGCTGCAGCCAGACTTGGTGGAGGGAAATTTTTGCATCATATTTGGCAAGTACAGAATCACAGTATATATAAAATATGCAAAGTGGTTGGAGGGAAGCTTCAGAATGGCAAAGATGGTTTTTATTACAAATTATGTAAGCGGACTGCAGTTCCTCTTTAATCACATTGTGTTTGTCTATTGATGAGGATCAGATCACATTTTATGGCAAATTACTGCAGAAAACCAGTTCATTTCAAGGAGGTCATATACTTTTTCTTACCACTGTATTCACATGTTTTGATTCTATTTTTTTTAAATTGCATATAGAAGAGAAAAAAAAGCTTTCTGATCATGTGACCTCTGTGACAGCCCATCACTGCGGTCACATGACCCGAATGCCTGTCTCCCGGCATTTAGAAGCTCTTAACCTCCCTGGCGGTTTTCCCGAGTGTGGCTCGGGGTTAAAATTCAGGACCATTAGCGGTAAGCCCGAGCCACACTCGGGATTACATCGCAGGATCCTGGTGTGACTTTACCTTGTCCCCGGGATCCTGCGATGTCCCCCGCAGTGTCCGTGGGCTCCGTCCTCTGCCCGAAGCCTCTCTGTGCCAAGCTCCGTTCCCTGCGAGCGTCGCGACGCACGGGGCGGAGCTTGGCGGCAAATTCAAAAAAGTAAAAATAACACAGTACTGTAATCTTACAGATTACAGTACTGTATGAAATGATTTCACATCCCTTTTGTCCCCAGTGCTTTGGCCCATGCCCTGCATGCAGTTTTATGTTATCTATATACTGTTCTTTCTGCCTGGAAACTTGAGATTGTCCATAGCAACCAAAAAGTGTCCCTTTACGTCAAAAATGGCTTTAGACCAGCTAGAAAATAGCGATAGTAAATTAGAACACTTGCAGAATTGAGCGATAGTGAATCGTGGGGAAATTTATTTTATTACTATTTATTTTTATTTTTTTTAATTTATTTTTATTATATTATAATTTATGTTTTTGTGTTTCAAACTTTATAATACCCGGGATATCTACTAGACTCTTGTTTGGACAGATTTAAGTGTGTTATTGTTAAGAATTACAGACCTACAATATAAAACGCCAAATTTCCATGCAAAATAATTGTACCGCTTTCAGCACCTAAAATCCGAAATTATCATACCGCCAGGGAGGTTAAAGGACCAGGAGGTAATGGTGGGAAGGAGGTAAAGTAGAACTAAAGGCATAACTTTGTATTCATTTTGGATATAGTAAGGGAGGGTTATAACCCCTGTCATGTTGGTGTTTTTGTGTGTCTCTTTATTTTATTTATTTATTTTTTTTGTCATCTGTGTCCCATTGAAGAGTTTTTCCTTCACTTCCTGCCCCATGGCTTAACAGGAAGTGAGAGGAAATCTCTCCAAAAGGGGGGGGGGGGGGGCGGATTCACTGGTTTTCACCAGAACTAATGTCCCCATTGGAAGATTTCCCCTCCATTAGTGTTAGTGGGACAAACCAATATTTGGGATTCTCTTTTTAGGCTACATTCACACCTGAGCGTTTTGGTTTTTCAGGCAGAAAGTCGTGCAATTTGTGCCGCGATTTTGCACAGGTCAAAAGGTCACCATCGTAAAAAGCGGAAAGACACTTGTAATCTTCTTCTTCTTTTTTTTTTTTTTTTTTTTTTAAGCTTCAAGCTACAAAACACTCAGATGTGAACAGGGGCCATTTAAATGAATGTGATTTTGTTTGTGTGTTTTTCGGGCGTTTTTTTACGAGCTGAAACCGCTCAGGTGTGAATGCAGCCTCACTTTCAGCAGTAAATATGACAAAGTATTCTCTGAATGGCCAACTGCCTTGTGTTGGGGGATTCAGAAATTTTAAACCTCAATCTCTGAACAGAGCTTTATGCGCCGTTCGCACTAGTGTGAATTGTCATGCGACTTTGGACACACAAATTCTCATTTCATGTCACAGCCCATTTACTTCAATGTCCCCTGTTCCAGTCTATGTGACTTAGAAAAGGTTTCTGCGCTCCTCGGAACGCGAATTTCTTGTGACTTGATTGCCGGAGAGTGTAGTCGCACCAAACTCCTACTCTGAGGGCTGGTTCACACTGGTGCCATGCCAGACATTGCATGTGATTCGCACCGATGTCTGTACGATGCAAATTCAGCCATACAAACTGGCTGAATTTGCATAGCATTTGGACCAAACTCCTGCAGGACCCCCCCCTTTTTTTTTTTTTTTTTTTTTTTTTTTTTTTTTTCCATCCGCACCAGAATTGGATCCCATGGGTGTTCGCACCCAAAGCCACCCGATTCCTGTCTGAATTCACTGTTCGCACTGCGAACCAACCTTGTGGTGTCATTAACTTTTTGTATTGACACACGCAGAGGGCAGTGTGATCTGCCAGCGGTTCAGGGGCTATGCGGGAACCCACACAGGGAGCTTTCTGATCATGTGACCTCTGTGACAGCCCATCACTGCAGTCACATGACCCAAGTGCCCACCTCCTGCCTCCCGGCATTTAGAAGCTCCCAAAGGGCCGGGAGGTAATGGCAGGAAGGAAGTAAAGTAGAATTAAAGGCATAACTTTTGTATTCATTTTGGATATAGTAAGGGAGGGTTATAACTAGGGCTGGGCGATTTTCTAAAAAAAAAAACTCGATCCACGATTCGAATCAAGTTTTTTTTTTTTTTTTTATTTGGTCACCGCTCCGATCCTGAGGAGCTGCGGGCAGGAGTCCTTTAGGCGAGGCTTCAGCCTAGTTCGCGGCTTCGGCCTAGTCCACGAGACCGGATGCCGCGGACTAGGCTGAAGCCGCGGCCTCGCCCAGAAACTCCTGCCCGCAGCTCCTCAGGACCGGCGCGATGAAGAAAAAAAATCTAAAAAAAAATAGATTTCGCTTAAATTTAGAATCGAATTGACCTCTCAACTCGATTCAAGATTTAAATCGATTTTTTTTTTTTCCCCAGCCCTAGTTATAACCCTGTCATGTTGGTGTGTTGTGTTTTTTGTTTTGTTTTTTTTTTTTTGTTGTTTTTTTTTTTGTTATTTTTATTGGTCATCTTTATCCCATTGAAGAGATTTTCCTTCACTTCCTGTCCCATAGCTTAACAGGAAGTGAGAGGTAATGTCTCCAAAGGAGGGGGGGGATCCCTGAATCGCATGACTTTGGAGTCATACTAGTGTGAACCAATCCCACAACTAAGATTATTTCAACTAGAATGCTACAGAAATCTATCTCGTGTACAAGAAGCTGTAGCTTTTGGCAGTAATAAACACCTGGTGGCTTAGTGGTTAGCACCATCGGTCCCCACAGTGTTAAGGTCTTGGGTTCAGCTCCCACCAGGGATGCGATCTACAGATTATTCTCTTGTTTTGTATGGGTTTCCTTTCACTGCTTCAGCTTCCTTCCACTCTCTAAAATATATACTAGTAGGTTAGTTGGCTTCTACCCAACATCGGGCTTCGAATGTTATGAGACTGACAGTTGTAAAGTACAGTGGGGGGGGGGGGGTGGGGGGTGACTGCTGTGATCAGCGCAATGTTCTCTGTGAAGTACTAAGGGAATGTTATCACTATATGGGCATAAAATAGAGGTTTCCTTACCTGTGCAAAGTAAATATGTTATACAAAAATTTAAAAAGTATATACTTTTGGGTAGGGTTGCACTGATACTAGTATCGGTGCTGATACCGAGTATTTGCACAAGTATCGGTAATCGTGCAAATGCACCGGTACCTGAGACCGATTTCAGGCTCGGTTCTTTGAGCTGTCAGTGGGTCTCCACAGTGTTAAGGAAGTTCGGTAATTGGAGCTGTCAAAAAAAAAATAAAATAAAAGCAGCGATGTTTGTTTATTAACAACATTGCTCAGCCCTGAAACACTCAAATAAAAAGAAACATTGTTTCTTTTTGTATATTTCTGTTTCTTCATCTGCAGATCAAAGGGATGAACAAATGTTCCTGTTTAACCTCTTAATAATTATTATTATTATTATACAGGATTTATATAGCGCCAACAGTTTACGCAGCGCTTTACAACATTAGGGCAGACAGTACAAGCACAATACAATTCAATACAGGAGGAAGAGCTTACATAACCCTTAATTTACTGTAATCATCCTTAATTAACTCCTTATTCTCCTCCATTTAATTATTTTCCTGCTTTTTTTTCTTTTGTGCACGTCCTATTTTATAAAGGATAAACAAAACTTTTTTGTTTGCTTTGTCGGTGAATATTTTTACACCTAATTATTTACACATTTCACATTGAAAAAAAAAAATCAATTTATTTCATTTGTCATTTTCTCTGTCACAATTGCACTAATACGGCTTCAATAACCTCAAGTTTCCTTTGTAAATAACTTTTCAATGCTTTGTACCATTGCTGACAGCTGAAGTTAACCCCTTGCCGACCGGCTCATGCCGATATACGTCGGCAGAATGGCACGTGCAGGCATATTAACGTACCTGTACGTTGCACTTTAAGACGCGGCATTTTGGGCGCGCGCCCGCTGTGAGCTCTGGGAGTGTGATCCCGGGTCCTTCGAACTCTATGTCCGCGGGGGGGGGGGGGGGGGGGGGAATACCCGCGATGAGGAAGAACAGGGAAATGCTGATGACACAGCATTTCCCCGTTCACAGCTCTCTGTGATCGGGAGCGGTGATCAGTGTCGTGACACACGTAGCCCACCGCAGTTAGAACACATCCCTAGGACACACTTAACCCCTGCAGCGCCCCCTACTGGTTAACCCCTTCACTGCCAGTCACATTTACACAGTAATCGGTGCATTTTTAATCGCACTGATCGCTGTATAAATGTGAATGGTCACAAAATAGCACCAAAAGTGTCCGATGTGTCCGCCATATTGTCGCAGTCCTGATAAAGATCGCTGCCATTACTATTAAAAAAAAAAAATATGAATAAAAATTCTATAAAACTATCCCCTATTTTGTAGACGCTATAACTGTTGCGCAAACCAATCAATAAATGCTTATTGCGATTTTTCTTCATATTTTTGGTGAAAAAAAAAATACATATAGGCCTAAACTGAAGAAAAAAGTTTTTTTTATATATTTTTGGGGATATTTATTATAGCAAAAAGTAAAAAATAATGCTTTTTTTTTTTTCTTCCTCAAAATTGACGCTCCTTCTTTTTTTTTTTTTTTTTGTTTATAGCGCAAAAAATAAAAACCACAGAGGTGATCAAATACCACCAAAAAGCTCTATTCGTGGGGAAAAAAAGGGCGTCAATTTTGTTTGGGAGCCACAGTGCACGACCGCACAATTGTCAGTGCCGAATCGCAAAAAAAACGCTCTGGTCTTTGGCCAGCCAAATGGTCCGGGGCTGAAGTGGTTAAAACAAAACAGTTGCGGTAGGTATCGGTAATTGGTATTGGCGAGTACTTAAAAAAAAAAAAAAAGTATTGGTACTTGTACTCATTGTAAAAAAAAAAAAAAAAAAAAAAAAAATGGTATGGGTGCATCCCTACTTTTGGGTTTGATTTACTAAAACTGGAGAGTGCAAAATCCTGGTGCAGCTCTGCATAGAAACCAATCAGCTTCCTGTGTGTGTTTTTTTTTTTTTTTTTTTTTTTTTTTTTTTTTTGTCAAAGCTTAATTGAACAAGCTGAAGTTAAGAGCTGATTGGCTACCATACACAACTGCACCAGATTCTGAGTGCTCCAGTTTTATTAAATCTCCTTTTATGACATATAAATATATTTTTTTTTATTCTGTTCCGTTCCTGTTGTGAGTTTTACATTCCGCCACCCTACACATGCAGAAAGGTAGCGCTGCCATTTACCATTCTGTCCAGTGTTCCGCTACTTAAGTGATCTCCACTTGCTTCCAGGTCCCGCACTGAGCAGCTGCTCTCCTGAATTGTGAACACAGGAGGTCTGCCGCACGGCTTGGCTGCCAATTCAGAGAATGCTTTCCATCATCGGAACTATTGCAGAGCAATTCTCTTTTTAGACAAGGTGGAAAAGGGGGAGGGTGGTGACGAGGCATTCTCTGAATGGCACCCGTGCTGAGTGGCTGACCACTTGTATTCACAATGCATCAGGCTGGTCGCTCAACACGGGACCTGGCAGAAGATGGAGATTGCTGGAGTAGCGCGCCGTCTACTTCTGTGATTTGCATTGGCTGATATGATATGTACGTAGATAAAAAGGAGGCCAAGCTGGACCATTGTGCCTATGTATAACATGGAATTATTTGTATACTGCATTATCCGTTTGGGTGGATTCGACTGTCAACAGTTGTGACTTCCAGAAAAAAAAAAACGGTTAGGGATGCAGTAGCGTAGTCAACCACTATCTATGTGGCTTAAGCCTCGTGCACACGATCATATTTTCTGGCGACCGTTCGTTTTTTATTGCATGTTGGTCTCATGTTGAAAGTGAAGAGGTTACTCGCCATAAGAAAATTCTCGTACGGCAAAAGTGACATAATGTGTTAATTAGTTTTGCATGTATTCTTTTGTTTCTGAGCATGCGTAGTCTTGCTCTATCGATTTTATTTTTTGTACGAAAACTGTACTAATTGACCACTTGACCACTGGGCACTTAACCGGTTCCCGACCGGCGCACGACAATGTACGTCGGCAGAATGGCACGGCTGGGCAAATGGACATACCTGTACGTCCATTTGAATTACCCGCCGGTGGCGCACAAACGCGCCGGCCGGGAGCTCCGTGAGTCGGGTCCCGCGGACTTGATCGCCGCGGGGATACCCGCAATCGCCTCACGGAGAGGACGAACGGGGAGATGCTGATGTAAACAGCATCTCTCCGTTCTGCCTAGTGACAAGTGTCACTGGATCTCTGCTTCCTGTCATCGGGAGCAGTGATCAGTCTAGTGACACATACAGCCCATCCCCCCTACAGTTAGAAAACACTCCTCCTCTAGTACTGATTAACCCCTCCCCGCCCTCTAGTGGTTAACCCCTTCACTGCCAGTGTCATTTACACAGTAATCAGTGCATTTTTAATCGCACTGATCGCTGTATAAATGACAATGGTCTCAAAAATGTCCGACATGTCCGCCATAACGTCAGTCACAAAAATCGCTGATCGCCGCCATTACTAGTAAAAAAAAAAGTTATTAATAAAAATGCCATAAAACTATAACCTATTTAGTAAACGCTATAACTTTTACGTAAACCAATTAATAAACGCTTATTGCGATTTTTTTTTTTTTGATTTTTTTTTTTTTTTACCAAAAATATGTAGAAGAATACATATCGGCCTAAACTGAGGAAAAAAAAATGTTTATATTTTTGGGGGATATTTATTATAGCAAAATGTAAAAAATAATGCATTTTTTTTCAAAATTGTCGCTCTTATTTTGTTTATGGCGCAAAAAATAAAAATCGCAGAGGTGATTAAATACCACCAAAAGAAAGCTCTATTTGTGGAAAAAAAAAGGACGTCAATTTTGTTTGGGTACAGCATTGCACGACTGCGCAATTGTCAGTTAAAGCGACGCAGTGCCGAATCGCAAAAAAACGCTCTGGTCAGGAAGGGGGTAAATTCTTCCGGGGCTGAAGCGGTTAAACCCCCTTCCTAACCAGACCAATTTTCAGCTTTCTGTGCTGACACTTTGAATGACAATTACTCAGTCATGCAACACTGTACCCGTTTGAAATGTTTGTCCTTTTTTCACACAAATGGAGCTTTCTTTTGGTGGTATTTAATCACCGCTGGGTTCTTTATTGGTTTGCGCTATAAATCAAAAAAGACTTAAAATTCGGTAAAAAAAAAACAAAAACTTTGTTTCTGTTAAAATGTATTGGCAGAGATTTGGCACTGAGCAGCGCTGTGGGCTGGATCTGTAGTACCCACAGCGCTGCAAACGATCTTTCCCTCTCTCCTCTCACACTGTACCGATCGGTACAGAGAGGGGAGGGAGGAACCGGCGCCATGACGCCGGTTTGTTTACAAGTGATGCTCTGTGATTTGACGGAGCGATCATGTGGTAAACGGCTGCTATCAGTGGCCATTTACCGTGATCCGACGGAGCGATCACGTGGTAAACGGCTGCTATCAGTGGCCATTTACCGTGATGCTCTGGTTCCCCCGGACCTGGTGTTAACAGATGTTCCAGGGGGAGCGCTATTCTGTTGAGGATGTCCCATGGACGTCCACCCAGAATAAGCCGACCGCGCTGTAGCCGTCTTTCGGCTATGGCCCGGTCGGCATGTGGTTAAACGAAAATCAGGCGTTGAGTTCACGTACGACAAAAATGTTATAGTCTGCACATAAAGCTTTTGTCAGACGAAAAAAAACTGAATCTGCTGTCGAAAGCACCGTACGAACGATCCGAAAATCAGCAGATCGTTGTTCGGACGAAATTTTTTCTTCATATTTTCGTATCGGGTGTACGGGCCTCTAGACTTGCAACCTGAACAAATCCTTGTATAAGGCTACAAACCGCTATGGGGGGGGGAGACTGAGGCCAAATGTGATCCAAGCTTATAAATTGTATAAAAGATGAACTTTCAGGCGGACTGAAGTTTTTATTCTATGAAATGGAATAGTTTGTCTTTGCGTAGTTCCATGTAGGGTTCTCTAGGCTGGTTGCTTGGTGTGGGATCTTTCAGTCCTACAGGTTTGATCCCTTTCTGATTTTGTATTGAATACATTGATGTTGTATAAAAGGAATAACTGAACATACAGAAGACTATTCTGATTATATAAAACCCCCATAGTCTGAATTTTTTTTTTTTTAAAGGGATCAGTAATATAAAAAAAAACTTGCGTGCACTCAGTATGTGTAATCATATTCTGTGTGTGTTTTTTGTTTTTTTGTTTGTTTTTTTTTCGTTTTCACATCTGTTTTATAGATTTCTTCACATTGTCATGCTCATGAAGTAAAAGTGATGGTGACAGGTGTTGGGATAAACTATAACACTGCAACAGCAGGTGCTGGAGTAGTGTAGAAGTTATTAAAAGGAGCTCAGTTCTCAGTCTTCAGTGAGCAGAGAGCTGGTTGCTGACAATCACCGGCTCTCTGCTCTGCCCTTCCAGCGCTCACTGGAGTGCTGAGCTAGGAGAGGGGGGGGGCGGGAAAGGCTGGCACAGGCTCTCAGTGGTGCGCCAAGAGGCTAGGCCAACTGCGGTCAGGCACCTGGGTGGATCCTGATCCCTGCAGAGCCTGGACCACCTCTGTGACATGAGCAGACTTTACCCTGCTGAATCTGAGTCACAGGATTGCAGAAATAAGTGCACTTCTGTGACCCACAGAGGAGTAGTATGGCAAAAAACAATGGCCATATTTCTCTTTTAAAGGGTAAAATGTTACACAAACTATGCAAGTGTAGTTTAAAGTATAAAGGCAAAACTTTTTTTTTTTTTTCTTAAAGTTTTGGACAGAGTGGAGAGGCGTTAGAACCCCGGTCAGAATTAGGTTTTTATTGCTTTCTGTGCCCCCATTAGGGAGATTCTCCCTCTCTTTGTCCTGTTTACCATTATCAGTGAAAGTAAAAAAAAAAAAATCCCACATTTTGGGTTATCCCCAGAGGAGTAATAGTGAGGAAATCTTCCAATGGGGACACCACCTGATGACCGGGGGGGGGGGGGGGGGGGGGGGATTAAAAATGTGTGTGTGTGTGTGTGTGTGTATATATGTATATATGTATATATGTATATGTATATATATATATATATATATATATATGTGTGTGTGTATATATATATATATATATATATATATATATATATATTATTATGTGTGTGTGTATATATATATATATATATATATATATATATATATATTATATGTGTGTATATATATATATATATATATATATATATATATATACATATATATATATATATATATATATATATATATATATATATATATATATATATATACACACACACGTGGGGGGTTATTCCCTTAATTTGCAGGGGGGAAAAAAATGTATGTATGTGTGTATGTATATATATATATATATATATATATATATATATATATATATATATATATATATACATATATATACATATATATATATATATATATATATATATATATATATATATATATATATATATACATATATATATATATATATATATATACATACATTTTTTTTTTCCCCCTGCAAATTAAGGGAATAACCCCCCACCTGCATATATATTAGCAGAGACCCTAGAGAATAAAATGGCGGTCATTGCAATATTTTATGTCACTCTGTGTTTTGCGCAACGGTCTTTAAAATTTTTTGGGGGGGAAAAATACACTTCAATAATTTTTTTTTTTTTTTTTTTTTTTTTAAAAGGCAAAGTTAGCCCAATTTTTTTTTGTATAATGTGAAAGATGTTACGCTGAGAATTATGATCTTTATTCTAAGCAAAAAAATAATAATTTTTTCCAGAATCGTTCGGCTCTACCAGATTGTTTTCGCCTACATTTTAATGGTAGAAACTGCCATCAGAATGTTTGTTTGATAAATTTGATGATAAATGACTACATTCATGCGGATAGAGGGGTCTGTGGGGGGTCTTGTTTTTAACGATATTGTTAGGGTTCTGTAAGAATGTTGATATCCGTAGTCGGGTGCACTAAGCTCCCTTATTTGGTGCCCTCATCTCCCAACGTTGTCCAAGGTCATTGTGGGGGGACTTAGTCATCTGTTTATTGCTCTGAAGAATTCAAATGAACAAAGTGAACTCCTCATACATTACAACAGGAGTTGAGTGTTCACATTTTGTCTGCTTTTTTGAAAGGTTTTCAGAACAATCCAATTCTTTTCTTTTCTTCTTTTTTTTTTTTTTTTTGCTAGCTTAATTTCTCCTATTAATTAGCGTACGGAGAGTGCTTGTAGCCCTGCTGAACAGATTCTCTGCTCCTTCACAGGTAATTGAGCTTCCGTTGCAAGGGTCCTCACTGACTATCCACCGGGATGAGTACTGCTGTGTCGTGACCCCAGGGGCCCTGGTGAGTAATGCTGATTCCTAGCCAAGCTTAATTAAACAAACCTGCTTGAAAGGAGAAACGTAGAGGAGCTGGAGTGGATGGAAGAAAGAGCAGAGAACGGAAGTGTTTACCAGTATGGAGATGTTTAATTCAGTGAGCCACCAGTCCAAACCTTCTACTCCCCCCCCCCCCCAGGCCTCAGATCTAGAGAGCGAGAGAAAGAGAGAGAGAGAGTATAATTGTTCAGAATCAGAACTGGTAAATCGGAGTGCAAATAATTACTAGGTAGAGTATGTTTACATAAGATCTGTATCATTGCCAGGTAGTTCTCCTTGGGCACATCCAAGAGGTGCTGGTTATACATAAAACACACTGTTAGTTCTTTATCTGAATGATGGCGTGGCTTTCTTTTTTCTTTCTCCTTTTTAACCCTTTCACTGGCTTTTTACGGCTGAAGATTAAGTAAAACCCACCAGAACATTACATATTTTCTGAAAGCAGAGAGCCTGTAGAATTTTTATATTTTTATACAGCACACATGGAAATGATTAGGCCGCTGTTTACAGGCTGGTGCTGCAGCCAAATTATACCTTTCCATTATTTTTTTTTATTTACTTTTTTATTTTTTATTTTGCCATGTGCCTGTTCACTTGCTACAAAATTTGATCACTCCAGAAAGAGTCCATTCGTTAGTCCAGCCCACTCCCTTCTTCCATGATAGGGTTGCACTGATAGCTTTTTTTTTTTTTTTTTTTCTTTGAGTATCGATACTTTTGGTTAAGTACCCGCCGATACCCTGTACCGATACTTTGTGGTGCAATTTTTGCATCAATACAAAAAGAATTAGTGCAAAGAATCGCACGTGATTTAAACAGGAATGCTGTGCTATTCCTGTTCGAATCGCATGTGGTTTTCCCCCCACTTCTCCTCCTGTATGTGTTGAAAGGGAAAAGCACCATCTATTGGGCAGTTTATTAAAAATGTTAGAACTCACAGTACATATCTGGCCAAGTGCAAAACCTGCATAGGTGCCCCGGTCCCACCGATGATAGCAAATCATGGCCGCTGGAGGAGAAGTTCCAGGATCCTGTGGGTATAGGGTGGAAGTGATGTCAGCTTTGGGGGGGAGGGGGAGTGGAGCGCTCCCAAGCTCGAGATGTAGAGGGGGAGTTTAGCTTATAGTTCTACTAAAAATTAGCCACACTTATGCCTCGTTTCCACTGAGCGGATCGGTTCGGTACAGTTTTGAAGGCCTAGAATGGTCCGGCCTATTCAGGTGAGCGTTTTCACTGCAAGTCGGACCACCAGGGGCCATACGTGGGTTTAGAAAAAATGCCTAGCATGGTGTCACACATCCGCCAATCGGTGGAATTTATCGTAGCTCCGCCCTAACCGTACCGTACCATTTTTTTCTATGGTCCCACATCTGAAGCAGGGCCCAGAATGGTTCGGTTGTTTGGGCCGCTTTCATAATGGAAACACTCAAAAAAGCGAACCGAACCGCTCAGTGGAAACGAGGCATTCGATTTCTCTTCAGCCCTGCAGTGTCCAGAGAGATTTATAGATTTCCCTGTCCGCTGCCAGCTACTGTATTCGGCAGCCAGAATACAGTGGCATTGATTTCCGAATGGTGACTACATCTGATTTAAATCCAGTCACTGGCTGACTGTTTTCCACACAGGTCCTACAATTCTGAAATGGGCTTTTATCCAGCCCGGGTGGTACTGCTGACAGGGGCCATGTATGGCAAACTTTTAGTCTGGGTCATAGGTTACCCAGCTTTGATGTTCTTCCAATGGTGTTCAGAGCAAGTATGCTGATAAAGTTTTAACTTCAATTGTCACACACTGGTTATGGGTCGTTGCTTGATGAAGCCAGGCTCAGCCTATCGACTAGCTTTTTTTTTTTTAAAGATCAACAGGACTGGGGCAGCCCATTTATTGTTTTTTTTTTTTTGTTTGTTTTTGAGTTTAACGTGTATAACTTATAGCAGGAGCTTCCTTTGATGGAGTGGTAGGGCAGTATGCACGCATCGGAGAATTAGAAAATCTGGCACCAACTTGACTGATGATAAAACGGTTCAATCTTTAGTATCCATCAAGACCTAAAAATATCCATCATATAAAAGAATTGACATGTTTCAGACCAAACCTTAGGGCCTTAGTCATAAAGTATGCACGCATCGACGAATGCTCAGAACACAGTCTTCATTCCTGGGTGCGTTCTGCCATAAACTTTAGTTGCATTCAGTGTCCCTTTCAGCCTCTCAGTTTCACAGGTTGCCAGTAGTGGGGCTGGACGGTGCGCCTGGGTCTTCTACCCACACCTAAACACCAGAGTCTCGTGCACGAGGCCTAAATGTCATCCAATTGTGGCTTGCATCTTCCTCATGCTTGCCACGGACTGTTTATAGTTGAGTGTGTGATTGCATAAATCGTTCCGGTTTATAACAGTATCGGGGAAAGGGGAGGACACCTGCAGACAATCTCTGCCTCTGCTTTTCTTGAGGATATTAGGAGTAAGGCAAGCCCTAGATTATTTGATTTTCTTTCCTTGCATCATGGGTGGAATGAAAGAAAAGCACTCTATTTACCCCATCAGCACATTCCGTTTTGACGGGGAGAATCCCTCCCGCAGCGCAATTGTGTTCTGCCAGCAGGGAGTCTTCCCGGCCGGCAGAACACAACGTTTACTGCTAGCGGCCATAGCCGCCGGCAGAAAACGCATGTAAAACTTACAACAGCCGGTTGTACCCAAGCAGTTTGATGGATTGACTTTGGTATAACCAGCCTGCCAATAGATGGATCAACTCTCGGCCGGTCCCTGCTGAACTGGTCGAGATTCGATCCATCAATAGCCAGCTTAATTAGCAAGGGGTTTTTATTTATTTTTTTTTTTTTTTAGTGGAAGCCATTGGCTCCTGCTGCTGTCAATCCTGGCCTGTGAGGAGAGAGTGTGGGGGTGGGGCCGAGCTGCACTGTGTGTGTGTCAATGGACACAGTTTGACTCGGGATTGAGCCCGCATGAGTGTCCCCATAACAAGTGGCTTGCTGTAGGAGCATGCGGGAGAAAGGAGGCGCGGAGAGCAGCTGCAGGGGACCCCAGAAGAGTATTGGGGCAGCTCTGTGTAAAACCATTGAGCAGAGCAGGAAAGTATGACATGTTATCACTATCACTGTACGGACCTGACAGCGGGGGGGATTTGCACACACAGCTACCGGGATTGTGTGCAAATCTGACAAGCAGACTGTCAGCTAAAAGTCTGACTCCTCTGCTGGATTACTTTCACACTCCCCGGGGTCTCATTAAAGAGAACCTGTCGCCAATAAATCCTCACATAGGGGACTTTTTGTCCCCCTTAAAAAAAATTAGTCACACCCAAGCACATAAAATCCCTCCCCCACATATACGACACATAAACGCGTGCGTCAGGGTGCCTACACATAAGCGTCATTTGCAATGCACACGTTGCATATCGCTGCACACACCGGAGTGAGAGCAATATTTCTAGCACCAGACTTCCTTTGTAATGCTAAACTGATGACCTATAGGGGGCTTTTAACCACTTTAAAGCCAGGCCTGTTTTGGAACTTTTTGCATAAGTTTAAATTAATATTTTTTGCTAGGAAAATTACTTGAAACCCCCACACATTATTTATTTTTATTTTTTTAAGCAGAGACTCTAGAGAATTTTGACGATGGTTGCAATATTTTATGTCACCATATTTGTGCAGCGGTCTTACAAACGCATTTTTTTGCTGAAAAAATACCGGTACTTAAAAACAAAAAACAAAACAGTAAAGTTAGCTCAATTATTTTGTATGTTACGTTGAGTAAATGGATACCTAACATGTTATGCTTTAAAATTGCCCACACTCGTAGAATAGCGACAAGCTATGGTACTTAAAAAATCTCCATAGGTGATGCTATTATAATTTTTTTTTGTTTTAGAGAAGGTCCTGTGCCAGAATTCTTGCTCTCACTCTAACAATCGCAGCGATGCCTCGCATGTGGTTTGAACACCGTTTACATATTTGGGCGCGTCTTACGTATGCGTTCGCAAGCTCGGAGGGGCGGGGCACTTTAATTTTTTTTTTTTTCTAATTTATTTTACTTTTAATTTTTACATTGTCCCTTTTTTTTATCACTTTTATTCCTATTACAAGAAATGTAAACATCCCTTGTAATAGAAATAAGCATGACATGTCCTCATTATTGAGAGATCTGGATCAAAAAGACCCCAGATATCTTTTTTACTTTTTTTTTTTACAAGAAAGTCATTTTGCTTTTAAGACCCCTTTCACACTGGGGCCGCCCGAGTTTAAGCTGCGCTTTTCGGCCGCTAGTAGGGTGTTTTTAACCCCAGCTAGTGGCCCAAGAAGGGGTTAAAAACGTGTTGCGCTTTCGAATTGCTTTTCAGGTGCTACGGAAGTGCTGCCCATTCATTGCAATGTCGGGTGTTTTGGGAGGGCCGTATACAGCGCTCCCAAACCGCCCCAAAGATGCTGCTTGCAGGACTTTTTCTAACGTCCCGCGAGTGCACCGCCCCAGTGTGAAAGCACTCAGGCTTTCACATTCAGGCGGCATTGGAGGCAGTTTTCAGGCGCTTTAGAAACCAGTAGTCTTATAGCACCGATTGATAGGAGGTATCTAATGCTGTTCTAAAAAGTACCTTTACCTTAGACCAGGGGTCTCCAAACTGCGGCCCTTTGGTTGCTTTTATGTGGCCCTCGGGCACCATTTCCTTCACTGATACTAACAATGGGTCAAAATCCCCCCCCCACTCACACCAATGAAGGGACACAATTTCTCCCAATGACACTAATGATGGGGCACAATTTCTCCCAATGACACCAATGATGGGGCACAATTTCTCCCAATGACACCAATGATGGGGCACAATTTCTCTCAATGACACCAATGATGGGGAACAATTTCTTCTAATGACAGGAATAATGGGATCCAGTGATGAGGGGAAATTCCTCCAATGTCACCAATGATGGGGCACTATTCCCCCCCCCCAATGATGCCAACGATGGGGCACAATTTCTCCCAATGACACCAATAATGGGACCCAATGACACCAGCGATGGGGAACAATTTCTGCAATGATAGGGGACAATTCCTCCAAGTGATTCCAACAAATCTGAAGGACATTAAACTGGCCCTTTGTTTAGAAAGTTTAGAGACCCTTGCCCTAGACCAGAGATATGTAATTAGCGGACCTCCAGCTGTTGCAAAACTACAAGTCCCATCATACCTCTGCCTCTGCTTGTCATGCTTGTGGCTGTCGGAGTCTTGCTATGCCTCATGGGACTTGTAGTTCTGCAACAGCCGGAGGTCCACTAATTGCATATCCCTGCCCTGGACCCTTCTTGGGCAGTTCATGGGCAATTAATACCCATTCCTTGTACAGTTCATAAGTGATTTCATATATAGTTTCTCTTCAGTTTCATCCGTAGTTTTATTTAAAAGTTCATAAACTGCTTCATAAGCCGTTTAAATGTTACCACGACCTGTATAGAGCCACTGTTAATACAATTCAATAAGGAGTATATAGGACCATTCAGAGAATACCTTATCCCAGACCAACCCTGGACAGTTGATATGCTGTTCATAGACTATTCGTAGGTCATCAACAGTTTCATGGACAGTTCAAGAGCCGTTTTCATGAGTAGTACAAAAGCAGTTTCATGGGTAGTTTATGAAGACTTTCAAGCAAGATTCATATATTGTTTCATCTTCCAATCATGTGGAATTTCCTACGGAATACCTATGCTGTTTTCATGAGCAATTCATAAACGGTTTCATAGACAGTTCATATACTATTTTTTCCTAGGCGACTCAAGGCAGTTTCATAGGCAGATCATAGGTGTTTTCATAACAAATCAGAGCAGTTTTATAGGCAGTTCATTCTTGAGTAAAGCATTAAATTTATCACTTTAGGTGTAAGTTGTCACTTACCCCTTCTCCGCTTACTTCCTTTCCAGCTTCTCAAGAAAACAAGCGCCCATAGGATGCTTCTGCCTCTCCTCCCCCCATCCAAAAACTTTGGTGAGAGGGGTAGAGAGGTTAAATGCAGAAATGAAGGGTAGGCAAAAGAAGAAACGCAGCAAAAAAGCAGTGGCTCCAATTTTATAAGCGTTTCATAAACTATTCCATAAGCGGTTCATATATTGCTTCAGACGGACCTATGGCTCAAATCAATAGGTAGTGTATAGAACTATTCAGAGAATCCCTTCTCCTACCCGATCATAGACAGTTCATAAACCATTTTATAAGCAGTTCGTGAACACTTTCATAGCTATTTTAGAGGCAATTTCTTAGGCTGGACCTATTCAACTTCCTTGGCAATTTATAAGGCTGTTTCATAGGCAATTCATCCACAGGTTTCATAAGCAGTTTATATGCTGTTTCCTAGGCAATTCATAGACTGTATCATAGACAGTTCATTATAGACTAAGTATTAGGTTTGTCACTTTAAGTGCCAGTTAACACTCCTCCCTTCTTCTCCGTTCGTTTCTTTAATTCCAACTCCCTGAAGAAAAATCTTCAGGGAGAGGAATATCAAGGTTATGGGAGGAATAAGGGAAAAAAAGGGAAAAGAGAGAGAGCAGAAAGCAAAGAGCAGTGGTGCAAGCAGGTCCACTTCAGAGGAGAGGGGGCTCTATATACTCGTGTTGCTTTATCATCTGGAGCTCAGGGATTCCCCCCTCTCTGCTCCGGCTTCATGCCTGTC
Organism: Lithobates septentrionalis; assembly: GCA_037952835.1. Classification (NCBI taxonomy): domain Eukaryota; kingdom Metazoa; phylum Chordata; class Amphibia; order Anura; family Ranidae; genus Lithobates; species Lithobates septentrionalis. The sequence goes on along the minus strand of JBBDGP010000758.1, from coordinate 9,286 downwards.
ATTGCACTTCTCTCTCCCACTCCCTCTCCCTCGCTTCCTCTCTATTCCTCTATTCCTCTCCCCGTAGAGAAAAATATAAACAATAACAAGTAGGCATCGCAGTGTCAGGGGGGATAGTACAAATATGCAACTCAAGAGACTGAACCTTCAGTACTTAATATCATTCCAGCAATCTCATTATGGAAAAAGTACCACTAAAGTGAAACGTGGCAACATATAAAGTAGTAAAACTATAACTTACGATGGCATTTCCTTCCTAGACCTGTGCTGTAAAAAAATGGAACTACCACTATTTTATTCTCTAGGGTGTCTGCTTTCAGAAAATATATCATGTTTTGGGGGCTTCAGGCCTAAATTTTTTTTTTTTTAAACCGGTGCAAAAAAAAAAAAAAAAAAGAGAGAACTTGCAAAAACAGCTTTGGCAGCAAAAGTGTTAAATCTGAACTCCAGGAACAAAAGCATTTGTCCAGATCTTAAAGTGGTTGTAAAGTCTCGTTTAAAAAAACAAAAAAAAAAAACATTTTATACTTGCCTGCGCAGAGCAGGTAAGTATATAAAATGTTTTTTTTTTTTTTTTTTTTGTGCAGTTGGTTTTGCACAGAGCTGCCCGGATCCTCCTCTTCTCAGTTCCCTCTTCTGTGCTCCTGGCCCCTCCCTCCTATCGAGTGCCCCCACAGCCAGAAGCTTCCTATGGGGGCACTGGAGCCCAGTCACAGCTCCCTGTGTCCATTCAGACATGGAGCCCTGACCCAGCCCCGCCCCCTCTCTCCCCTGATTGGCTGACTGACTTTGACAGCCGTGGGAGCCAATGGCGCCGCTGCTGTCTCTCATCAGGAGGAGTGTCCCAGGCAGCTTAGACATTTGTGGACATCTCTGCAGAGAGATGGGGCTCAGGTTAGTAATTGGGGGGGGGCTGCTGCTCACAAGGTTTTTTTTATCTTAATGCATGCATAGAATGCATTAAGATAAAAAATCCTTCTGACTTTACAACCCCTTTAATGGTTATGAAGGATATGAATGCAGATTGTGTACAGTTCAGGGGTCTTCAAATTGCGGCCCTCCAGTTTTTAAGGAACTTCAATTCCCATCATGCCTAGTCATGTCTGTGAATGTCAGACTTTTACAATGCCTCATGGGAAGTGTAGTTCTGCAATAGCTGTAGGGGCCATAGTTTGAGGATCCCTGGACTGTACGCCAAATGCCTTTGCAAATCCAAGTATTACTGTGTAAAAGTGACACATCACTGTGCTGTACATTGCCTGTGCAGAGAGCACAGCTGTGGGTGGGGCCCACTACAGGAGGGGGCGGAGACCAGACCAGTCACCCTGCACAAGGGAGAGTGCAGCAGTGAGCGGTCTTTATTACAGGAAATCTCACACTGGATTACTGCACAGATCTGGGAAGAAATACACAAAGATACAAGGAAGAACGCACCGGACTCTTGTATTTTACACAATATTTACTTATCCCAGAGTTGAGCTTTAAATCTAATGTCGGAATTCCTCTAGTGAGATATTGCGCCGGGCGTGGAGAGATAAAGACTTTTTTTTGGAAGTGCGGCGGATGTGCTGAGTGGGTTTATGTCTGGAGATTGGAGTGAGGTTTTCCTCGAGTGCAAGGCTTTTCCATATAGTCAGCTGATTCAAAAAGTTGCTTCACTGCATTATAAAGTATTGGGCAAGAAATAAAGTTGTATTGTATAAAAAAAATAAATAAAAAAAAACAGCTAAAGAAGTTGTAAAAAAAAAAAAAAAAAAAAAGATGACTGATCATCTACAGTAGATGTAATTGTTTTCTTCCGAAACTGAGACAAAAGTCAATGTTGCATAATGATTATTGCTGTACGTTAGCAGCCAGTCAGCGTCTCGAAGTTTCTGAAATTTGTATATTTATCCTTTTTTGTCCAGAAAAAAAAAACTGATTGGGTTTAGTGACTTCTCTGTAAAGTTCTTTGGGTTTTACTGGATTTTGCAGGTTTCCTTAGTGTAGTGCAGGGAATGCATCCACATTAGGAAGCTTTGTGTTCATTTGCTTGACTCAACAGTGGCACCTAATTACTCCACTGAGAACAATCTGTTACAGATTAACTCAGACTTTCAAGACTGCCAGACGTGTGACATTGGATAAGGTGTATATTAAACACAAAAGAGTCGATCGCTGTGTTTATCACAACAGTTGTTTAAGCCAATATATAGCCACCTGATCAACTGTGCTTGTGTGTCTTGGTGCCATCGAGTCCTATCCTCCTATTTTTAGTAATAACTTTTTATTTGAACATAAGATATTTTCCTGCAGTTTCGGCGCCCCACAATATTTAACCACTTCAGCCACGGAAGATTTAACGAACCCCCCCCCCCCCCCCCCCTTTTCGTGACAGGCCATTTTTTTGCGATACGGCATTGCTTTACTTTGACAATTGTGCGACGCTGTACCCAAATAAAATGTCTCCCCCCCCCCCCCCACCACCACAAATAGAGCTTTCTTTTGGTGGTATTTGATCACCTCTGCGGTTTTCTATTTTTTGTGCTATAAACAAAAGACAGACAATATTTTACTTTCTGCTATAAAACATTCCCAATAAAGTGTAAAAAAAAAATAATCTAGTTTCTTCATCAATTTAGGCCAATATGTATTCTGCTACATATTTTTGGTAAAAAAAAAATCCCAATACATGTATATTGATTGGTTTGCACAAAAGTTTACAGTATCTACAAACTATGGGATATTTTTATTATTTTTTGTTACTATTAATGGCGACGATCAGCGACTGCCAGACTGTGATATTGCGGTGGACAAATCGGACACCTAATTGACACCCTTCTCCCTTTTTGGAGACCAGTGACACCACTAACAGGGTTCAGTGCTAAAAATATACACTGTCACTGTACTTATGACACTGGCAGGGAAGGGGTTAACATCAGGGTCGATCAAAGGGTTAAATGTGTTTCCCATAAGTGATTACTACCGGGGGGGGGTCCTTTGGGGGTATGTAAAGGTCCGTGTTCCTGCTTAGCAGGATCAGCACATTCCCCAGGCTGGAACACACCTTTAATGAACATTATACAATGATAATATTTTTGTGATAACCCAACACACAAATTAAGTTTTCTACAGTCCACTGGATGCCAAAAATATACATTGTGTGATTATACAATCGCGCCACCAGTTTTGAAGAATTTTCCATCTTTTCTGCTTTCATAAGTTATATTCCAATTTTTATGATTGGATTGGGTGTTGGGTGATCTCGCTCTCAACTTCTCGATCTCTCCTTTCGACCTCTCTCCTTTCGACCTCTCTGCTCGCGCTCTCTCCTTTCGACCTCTCTGCTCGCGCTCTCTCTCTCCTTTCGACCTCTCTGCTCGCGCTCTCTCTCCTTTCGACCTCTCTGCTCGCGCTCTCTCTCCTTTCGACCTCTCTGCTCGCGCTCTCTCTCCTTTCGACCTCTCTGCTCGCGCTCTCTCTCCTTTCGACCTCTCTGCTCGCGCTCTCTCTCCTTTCGACCTCTCTGCTCGCGCTCTCTCTCCTTTCGACCTCTCTGCTCGCGCCTCCTCTCTCCTTTCGACCTCTCTGCTCGCGCTCTCTCTCCTTTCGACCTCTCTGCTCGCGCGCTGTCTCTCCTTTCGACCTCTCTGCTCGCGCGCTGTCTCTCCTTTCGACCTCTCTGCTCGCGCGCTGTCTCTCCTTTCGACCTCTCTGCTCGCGCGCTCTCTCTCCTTTCGACCTCTCTGCTCGCGCGCTCTCTCTCCTTTCGACCTCTCTGCTCGCGCGCTCTCTCTCCTTTCGACCTCTCTGCTCGCGCGCTCTCTCTCCTTTCGACCTCTCTGCTCGCGCGCTCTCTCTCCCTTTCGACCTCTCTGCTCGCGCGCTCTCTCTCCTTTCGACCTCTCTGCTCGCGCGCTCTCTCTCCTTTCGACCTCTCTGCTCGCGCTCTCTCTCCTTTCGACCTCTCTGCTCGCGCTCTCTCTCCTTTCGACCTCTCTGCTCGCGCTCTCTCTCCTTTCGACCTCTCTGCTCGCGCTCTCTCTCCTTTCGACCTCTCTGCTCGCGCTCTCTCTCCTTTCGACCTCTCTGCTCGCGCTCTCTCTCCTTTCGACCTCTCTGCTCGCGCTCTCTCTCCTTTCGACCTCTCTGCTCGCGCTTCTCTCCTCCTTTCGACCTCTCTTCTCGCGCTCTCTCTCCTTTCGACCTCTCTGCCCGCGCTCTCTCTCCTTTCGACCTCTCCTCTGCCCGCGCTCTCTCTCCTTTCGACCTCTCTGCCCGCGCTCTCTCTCCTTTCGACCTCTCTGCCCGCGCTCTCTCTCCTTTCGACCTCTCTGCCCGCGCTCTCTCTCCTTTCGACCTCTCTGCCCGCGCGCTCTCTCTCCTTTCGACCTCTCTGCCCGCGCTCTCTCTCTCTCTCTCTCTCTCTCTCTCTCTCTCTCTCTCTCTCTCCTTTCGACCTCTCTGCTCGCGCTCTCTCTCCTTTCGACCTCTCTGCTCGCGCTCTCTCTCCTTTCGACCTCTCTGCTCGCGCTCTCTCTCCTTTCGACCTCTCTGCTCGCGCTCTCTCCCTTTCGACCTCTCTGCTCGCGCTCTCTCTCCTTTCGACCTCTCTGCTCGCGCTCTCTCTCCTTTCGACCTCTCTGCTCGCGCTCTCTCTCCTTTCGACCTCTCTTCTCGCGCTCTCTCTCCTTTCGACCTCTCTTCTCGCGCTCTCTCTCCTTTCGACCTCTCTGCCCGCGCTCTCTCTCCTTTCGACCTCTCTGCCCGCGCTCTCTCTCCTTTCGACCTCTCTGCCCGCGCTCTCTCTCCTTTCGACCTCTCTGCCCGCGCTCTCTCTCTCTCTCTCTCTCTCTCCTTTCGACCTCTCTGCCCTCTCTCTCTCTCTCTCTCCTTTCGACCTCTCTGCCCTCTCTCTCTCTCTCTCTCTCTCTCTTCTCTCTCTCTCTCTCCTTTCGACCTCTCTGCCCGCGCTCTCTCTCTCCTTTCGACCTCTCTGCCCGCGCTCTCTCTCTCCTTTCGACCTCTCTGCCCGCTCTCTCTCTCCTTCGACCTCTCTGCCCGCTCTCTCTCTCCTTTCGACCTCTCTGCCCGCTCTCTCTCTCCTTTCGACCTCTCTGCCCGCTCTCTCTCTCCTTTCGACCTCTCTGCCCGCTCTCTCTCTCCTTTCGACCTCTCTGCCCGCTCTCTCTCTCCTTTCGACCTCTCTGCCCGCTCTCTCTCTCCTTTCGACCTCTCTGCCCGCTCTCTCTCTCTCTCTCTCTCTCTCTCTCTCTCCTTTCGACCTCTCTGCCCGCTCTCTCTCTCTCTCTCTCTCTCCTTTCGACCTCTCTGCCCGCTCTCTCTCTCTCTCTCTCTCTCCTTTCGACCTCTCTGCCCGCTCTCTCTCTCTCTCTCTCTCCTTTCGACCTCTCTGCCCGCTCTCTCTCTCTCTCTCTCTCTCCTTTCGACCTCTCTGCCCGCTCTCTCTCTCTCTCTCTCTCTCTCTCTCTCTCTCCTTTCGACCTCTCTGCCCGCTCTCTCTCTCTCTCCTTTCGACCTCTCTGCCCGCTCTCTCTCTCTCTCTCCTTTCGACCTCTCTGCCCGCTCTCTCTCTCTCTCTCTCTCCTTTCGACCTCTCTGCCCGCTCTCTCTCTCCTTTCGACCTGTCTGCCCGCTCTCTCTCTCTCTCTCTCTCTCTCTCTCTCTCTCTCTCTCTCTCTCTCTCTCTCCTTTCGACCTCTCTGCCCGCTCTCTCCTTTCGACCTCTCTGCCCGCTCTCTCCTTTCGACCTCTCTGACCTCTCTCTCCTTTCGACCTCTCTGCCCCCTCTCTCTCTCTCTCTCTCTGCCCCGCTCTCTCTCTCTCTCTCTCTTCCCTTTCGACCTCTCTGCCCGCTCTCTCTCTCTCTCTCTCTCTCTCTCTCTCTCTCTCTCTCTCTCCTTTCGACCTCTCTGCCCGCTCTCTCTCTCTCTCTCTCTCTCTCTCTCTCTCTCTCTCTCTCTCTCTCTCTCTCTCCTTTCGACCTCTCTGCCCGCTCTCTCTCTCTCTCCCTCTCTCCTTTCGACCTCTCTGCCCGCTCTCTCTCTCTCTCCCTCTCTCCTTTCGACCTCTCTGCCCGCTCTCTCTCTCTCTCTCTCCTTTTGACCTCTCTGCCCTCTCTCTCTCTCTCTCTCTCTCTCTCCTTTCGACCTCTCTGCCCTCTCTCTCTCTCTCTCCTTTCGACCTCTCTGCCCTCTCTCTCTCTCTCTCTCTCCTTTCGACCTCTCTGCCCTCTCTCTCGCTCTCTCTCCTTTCGACCTCTCTGCCCGCTCTCTCTCTCCTTTCGACCTCTCTGCCCGCTCTCTCTCTCCTTTCGACCTCTCTGCCCTCTCTCTCTCGCTCTCTCTCTCCTTTCCGACCTCTCTGCCCGCTCTCTCTCGCTCTCTCTCTCCTTTCGACCTCTCTGCCCGCTCTCTCTCTCCTTTCGACCTCTCTGCCCGCTCTCTCTCTCTCTCTCTCTCCTTTCGACCTCTCTGCCCGCTCTCTCTCCTTTCGACCTCTCTGCCCGCTCTCTCTCTCTCTCTCTCTCCTTTCGACCTCTCTGCCCGCTCTCTCTCCTTTCGACCTCTCTGCCCGCTCTCTCTCTCTCTCTCTCTCTCTCTCTCTCTCTCTCTCCCCTTTTGACCTCTCTGCCCTCTCTCTCTCTCTCTCTCCTTTTGACCTCTCTGCCCGCTCTCTCTCTCTCTCTCTCCTTTCGACCTCTCTGCCCGCGCTCTCTCTCTCTCTCTCTCTCTCTCTCTCTCTCTCTCTCCTTTCGACCTCTCTGACCTCTCTCTCCTTTCGACCTCTCTGACCTCTCTCTCTCTCTCTCTCTCTCTCTCTCCTTTCGACCTCTCTGCCCGCTCTCTCTCTCTCTCCTTTCGACCTCTCTGCCCGCTCTCTCTCTCTCTCTCTCCTTTCGACCTCTCTGCCCGCTCTCTCTCTCTCTCTCTCCTCTCTCTCTCTCTCTCTCTCTCTCTCTCTCTCTCTCTCTCTCTCTCTCCTTTCGACCTCTCTGCTCTCTCTCTCTCTCTCTCTCTCTCCTTTCGACCTCTCTGCTCTCTCTCTCTCTCTCTCTCTCTCCTTTCGACCTCTCTGCCCGCTCTCTCTCTCTCTCTCTCTCTCTCTCTCTCTCTCTCTCTCTCTCTCCTTTCGACCTCTCTGCTCTCTCTCTCTCTCTCTCTCTCTCTCTCTCTCTCTCTCTCTCTCTCTCTCTCTCTCTCTCCTTTCGACCTCTCTGCTCTCTCTCTCTCTCTCTCTCTCTCTCTCTCTCTCTCTCTCTCTCTCTCTCCTTTCGACCTCTCTGCTCTCTCTCTCTCTCTCTCTCTCTCTCTCTCTCTCTCTCTCTCTCTCCTTTCGACCTCTCTGCCCCCCCCCCCCTCTCTCTCTCTCTCTCTCTCTCCTTTCGACCTCTCTGCTCTCTCTCTCTCTCTCTCTCTCTCTCTCTCTCTCTCTCTCTCCTTTCGACCTCTCTGCCCCCCCCTCTCTCTCTCTCTCTCTCTCTCTCCTTTCGACCTCTCTGCCCCCCCCCTCTCTCTCTCTCTCTCTCTCTCTCTCTCTCTCTCCTTTCGACCTCTCTGCCCCCCCCTCTCTCTCTCTCTCTCTCCTTTCGACCTCTCTGCCCGCTCTCTCGCTCTCTCTCTCGCTCTCTCCTTTCGACCTCTCTGCCCGCTCTCTCGCTCTCTCTCTCCCTTTCGACCTCTCTGCCCGCTCTCTCTCTCTCCTTTCGACCTCTGCCCGCTCTCTCTCTCTCCTTTCGACCTCTCTGCCCGCTCTCTCTCTCTCCTTTCGACCTCTCTGCCCGCTCTCTCTCTCCTTTCGACCTCTCTGCCCGCTCTCTCTCTCTCTCTCTCCTTTCGACCTCTCTGCCCGCTCTCTCTCTCCTTTCGACCTCTCTGCCCTCTCTCTCTCGCTCTCTCTCTCCTTTCGACCTCTCTGCCCGCTCTCTCTCGCTCTCTCTCTCCTTTCGACCTCTCTGCCCGCTCTCTCTCTCCTTTCGACCTCTCTGCCCGCTCTCTCTCTCTCTCTCTCTCCTTTCGACCTCTCTGCCCGCTCTCTCTCCTTTCGACCTCTCTGCCCGCTCTCTCTCTCTCTCTCTCCTTTCGACCTCTCTGCCCGCTCTCTCTCCTTTCGACCTCTCTGCCCGCTCTCTCTCTCTCTCTCTCTCTCTCTCTCTCTCTCTCTCTCCTTTCGACCTCTCTGCTCTCTCTCTCTCTCTCCTCCCTCTCTCTCTCTCTCTCTCTCTCTCTCCTTTCGACCTCTCTGCCCGCTCTCTCTCTCTCTCTCCTTTCGACCTCTCTGCCCGCTCTCTCTCTCCTTTCGACCTCTCTGCCCGCTCTCTCTCTCCTTTCGACCTCTCTGCCCGCTCTCTCTCTCCTTTCGACCTCTCTGCCCGCTCTCTCTCTCCTTTCGACCTCTCTGCCCGCTCTCTCTCTCCTTTCGACCTCTCTGCCCGCTCTCTCTCTCTCTCTCTCTCTCCTTTCGACCTCTCTGCCCGCTCTCTCGCTCTCTCTCTCCTTTCGACCTCTCTGCCCCGCTCTCTCTCTCTCTCTCTCTCTCTCTCTCTCTCTCTCTCTCTCTCTCTCCTTTCGACCTCTCTGCCCGCTCTCTCTCTCTCTCTCTCTCTCTCTCTCTCTCTCTCTTTCGACCTCTCTGCCCGCTCTCTCTCTCTCCTTTCGACCTCTCTGCCCGCTCTCTCTCTCTCTCTCTCTCCTTTCGACCTCTCTGCCCGCTCTCTCTCTCTCTCCTTTTGACCTCTCTGCCCTCTCTCTCTCCTTTCGACCTCTCTGCCCGCTCTCTCTCTCCTTTCGACCTCTCTGCCCGCTCTCTCTCTCTCCTTTCGACCTCTCTGCCCTCTCTCTCTCTCTCTCTCTCTCTCTCTCTCTCTCTCTCTCTCTCTCTCTCTCTCTCTCTCTCTCTCTCTCCTTTCGACCTCTCTGCCCGCTCTCTCTCTCTCGACCTCTCTCTATCTCTCTCTCTCTCCTTTCGACCTCTCTGCCCGCTCTCTCTCTCTCGACCTCTCTCTCTATCTCTCTCTCTCTCTCTCTCTCTCTCTCCTTTCGACCTCTCTGCCCGCTCTCTCTCTCTCGACCTCTCTCTCTATCTCTCTCTCTCTCTCTCTCTCTTCTCTCTCTCTCTCTCTCTCTCTCCTTTCGACCTCTCTGCCCGCTCTCTCTCTCTCCTTTCGACCTCTCTGCCCGCTCTCTCTCTCTCCCTTTCGACCTCTCTGCCCTCTCTCTCTCTCTCCTTTCGACCTCTCTGCCCTCTCTCTCTCTCTCTCTCTCTCTCTCTCTCTCTCCCTTTCGAC